>CM019747.1:13180376-13302876 GCA_009761775.1 Ficus carica | reverse complement strand
CTACTCCTACCACTTGACCACCGACACAATCGATATGATTGTTTTGGGCCGGGTGTTGAGGTTCTGATGAAGGAGGTTACTGATTCGATCATGTCTTGTATTAAAAGAATAAATATATCTGTCACATTCGTTTCGAAAGTTGGATGCGGCAAAGACTATGACGGAAAAAGGAAAAAAAAAAAAATATAGGTCGATGAGATTCAATTTAGTGGGAGAATATATATGGTTTTTGATTACTGACAATCTGTCTATCACAAAAATAGTGATCTTATGGGGAAGTAGCTTAGCTAGCTAGGTTAGTGTTTTTGTTAGGGAGAAGCTTTTCTTTTAATCTAAGTATATTATGTACATGCAATATTGCCAAATTTCTATTTTTAGGAAATTCTAGGTGAGGTAGGGATTTGGGTTTTTCTTTTTGTCATTGTTTTGTTTTGTTTTTTTTTTGTTTTTTTTTTTGTTTTATAACAATTTTCTGTACCTAATATGTACTGTTAGAAGGTGTTGTTGGTTGGAGCAATTGTAATGTAAACTAAAAATATTGTTGTAATTTGATCACATTTTTATGTAGAGAAAAATTATTTGTTTTCTTCCATTTGATCAGTTTGACTTGTATAACCATGATTTTGTTGTGCTGTCCACTAGATTGTGAAGCTTGAAATGGACTGAATACTCCGTTGTGTGATCTCTAATAATTAGAGTACTACAGTGCCCAAGTAATCATTTAACATGTAATTTGGGTACCAAAAATGAGTTGTCAATTTATGAATTATATATATATATATATATGTCCTTGGAACATTCAGCTGATCAACAAATTGAATTTGACATAGGGACCATATATTTGTATCTTTTATATATATATGTGTGTGTGTGTGTATGGGGGAAATAGAAATTAGTTAAAAAAAAAAAAAAAAGCGAATCAGAAAGAAAAGAAGAGAAAAAGAAAAATCCTTTATGCCATTAAAAGGTCCCATGAATAGGAAAGTGGCCCTGATCAGGTTCTTTTGTATATATCTCCCAGTATTAAATTATTAATATGAATGTTATACTTTGAAATATATATACACATATATATATATATATATTGACGAATTTTTTTGCAATTTTATTTGTTATCCGCTCAATGCCTTTATCAATTGGCCTTTTCTATCCTCATCTATTACTCGGACCGGACCACCATTATTTTCTAGGGACTCCTTAGAATCTACACCACATCTTGATGATCCTTGTCAATCCTTCTATGGGGTCTAAACTATTTATTACAATTTATGGGTGAAGTATGAAGTCATATTCAAGCCCTGACATCACATATATATATATATATATATATAATTTGAAAGTTCAGATAATTAGTTTCTTAGTGTATATAATATAACCATTTAAAAAAAGAATCAAATCATACAGAGAGTAAACGAGTTACAATCTGCAACATGTAATTTAAAAAAATATATATATAAATAGAGAAGAGAAACTAAAATCTTCATTTAAATTTATTAAAAAGAAAAAAAAGAAATCAAAAAAAAGAAAACCAAAATCCAGTGCAATGGCAAACCAATCAAATAATTTTAACTTACAACCAATCATTATTTTATCATACAATTAATCACAAAAAATTGAACTTAAAAATTTTGTCATTTAAAATTTTAACTTAAAAGATTATCACACAAAATGATAACAATGATTTTTTTCTTTTGAAGTTGGGGGTGGGGATTCAAACTCTTCTCCTTTTGGTGGAGTTAGGTATGAAATTCTTGCTAGGTTATGTATGCAATTATTTGATAACAACGAATTGTCTATAACAAATATACAATTCATATTTTTAGTGTATAAATTGAGAAAGGATACCATATATCAAAGAAGTAATAGAATATCTCAATTTGATTTATGAACAAGTCTGATATTTGAAATTCCTCATTCTAATTAATTAATAAGGGAAGAAACATATATATATATATATATATATATATATAAACAAGGAAATTAGAATGTAGCCACAAGGCTTAAAAAAAAAAAAGAAAGAAAGAAAGAAAGAAACAACCAGAAAACAACCCTTAAAAAAAAAAAAGCAAATGAAAAAAAACAATCAGAATGAAAAAGGGTTCTCTCTAATTTAAAAAAAAAAAAAAAAAAAAAGGTCGATATATGATAAAATAAAAATCCTTTACATTCAAGTACTCAACTGCATAAAAGTTTGGAGCGTGTGTATATATATATATTAATATATGTTAATTTCCTCGTGAAACTCTAAAAACAAAATTTGGATTCAGAGAGAAAAATTAAAAGGTAGCAGTTGGCAAAATTTTAATATTAATTCAAAGCAAGTTTTCCATAATAACAAGAATCATAAAAAGAAAGCAAAAGAAGAAAGCAGAAGATTTATATGGGTTACTAATATAAAGGCGCGCGGAAAAGAAAATCGTGGACCCAAGTCCTAGTGTATCCAAAATAAATTTTAGTTAATTGATTATATATATATATATATATATTTATATGTATGTATATGAAAGTGATTAAGCCTATTAAATAGTACAAGTTAATAGTGAAAGAGAGAATGGCATAAATATGTTGATGCGATTAAATTAGGGAAAAAAAAAAAAGTAGATTTGTAATGTTGGCGGGTTATATTCCGACCAGATGGTATTGATGAAGCACACAATCATACTAAGCGAATCATCATGATCAGCCTTCAGGAAAAGGGGAAAAAAAAAAAACCAAAAATGAAAATAAAAATAGAAAAGAAGACAACAAACTTTCATATATGCAAATATATATATATAATTATTTATATATATATATATATATATACACACACACATAGAGTGAGAGAATTATATATCAGCAATATCTGAGGGTTCAGCTACTTCTAAAATCGCTTTCATGGGACCAGCAAAGTTAGGCCTACTAATAATTGCCTGCCCCATCACATCCCATAATTATATCATCCTTAAAGCCTTCTTCTTAATTCCTTTTGGCTACCGGCTGCTTCCTTAGTCTTTCTCTTATTTATTTATTTATCTTTTCTTTCATATCCATAAAGCCCTAACATAAATTTTACGTAAGTAAAAGTTTTAAAGGATCTGATTATTGCTAAGCGTAAAAGGTAACTTATGACAAACCAAACAAAAAGAAAAGAAAAAAAGAAACAACCTTACAAAAAGAGTCAGCATCTTGAAACCATTTTGCCTTTCAAACATAAAGAATATAAGGATTTTTCGGTTCATAATCAACAATCGTGTCTCTTCACAATCTACATTTCTTTATAAACAAGTATATAATCATCAACTTTCATTCGTGGTATGACGTTCTTCTGAATCACTTCAACATCTCCGACCTTAGATGAAAAGGGCGTAATAATATATTAATGTTTGTGTGAATACTCCTTCTGCTTTCACCATCTAAAAAAGGTCTTGTGATTGCGTTAGTTTCCTCCATCTCTTGATTTTGTTGTTTGATAGTTGCCAGCAAAACACAGCGCGATTGAAATGGTATCTAACCTTGAAATTCCAGTGTTAAATACCACAACTAACAGAAGTCACGCAGATCCATTTACATGTCCCACAATCTGTTGTACTGTTAGATTCTACTGGTGCCCTATTGCATTATTCATCTAGGATGCGCATGACTTGAAGGTTTTATTTTTATTTTTTTTTAAGGGGGAGGCGTTTTCTTCATCGCCTATAGCTATAGAGCTAGCTAGCTACATGTGTTGCATGACCCTCAACCACATTGAGTACTTTGGCAATATATCAGAAAATGAGACGTATATAAATATAAAATGGTCCAGATCACGTGAAAAGCCATGCGAACGTTACATGTCACAACCCCGGCTTCTGCTTTCTCTCTCACAATATACTGCATTCAGCTAATTACAAAATTGGTGCACATGCCAATCAATTTGGACCATCCAATTTTTTTTTTTTTTTTTTTGATGGATTTACTGGATTTTTTATTTATTAATACAGAGAGCGTGGTCCAGATATTTATTCAGTAACTGTGCTGATTGAGTTATTCTACCTTTCTTTAGGCCCGCAGGACCATTTGCCATTAGTTTAAGACGATATGTATAACTAGAAAAGTTAGCTAGGGTTGGATTTATTATGTCGTCTTTCTTTCTTAGCCTTTTTCAATTTCTTTGGGCTCCAAATTTCAAACAAAGTCACGACTTGAGAATGTTACATTTGCGTTGATATATTGCATGAGAATTAGCCGTCGAAGATATATCGACCCATGCCTTCCTTTGATAGGGGAGAAGAAGATAGAGAAGATACTAGATTTGTGTTGGTTACAATATTGAACGTAAAAGCTTTACAAGTTAATTTGAACCTGGAAATTTTTACCCGAATCCCCTTATAATCCGTTGAGCTAGTCCTATCGGGATTAGACCTACCAAACTTTACTTTTTATTTACCTTTCAGCAAAAATTAAAAACTAAGCCTCCGTTTGGAGAGAACCACCCGAGTTGTAATATTCGAATATAAACATTTGAATGAAAACATTTGAACAAAAATATTTCAATATTAAAATTTAGTACAATATATTTAAATTGAAATATTTGAATTCATATGTATAATGTCGAAATAATGGGCATCTAAATACTTCGTTTCATATGTGAAAAGTTCAAAACACATTTGAATGAGCCATTCAAATAGAATGGTCTAAATTGATACAAATAGTTGTCCCAAAGGCTAAAACTTCACTTCCTACGAGTTCATTATCCTTAACAAGATTGATTTATAATTACCATTATCCTTGCATATTTATAAGCTAAACCGTTTCATTTAAACTAAATAAATCAAAAGAATTCATGAAATTCTGACACGATATAGAGACCATTGATAAATTAGTAGGCCAACTAATATTTGACCTCGGGACTATATATGCTGAAATTGGTAGCTAAAAGTAATCCAAGTCTAACCTTTCCTCTATCAAGTTATTTCAAAATTATAAACTTTTTTCCCAAAACAATCACGAATTTACTTAATTTTAAAGCCAACGTCAAACAACATGATTATTGGACTTTCGCTTCCTGTCTAGAATTCGTGCTAAAAGTTCGATTACCTAGCCAATACAATTTACTTTCATAAGAGTATATAGGCTGCTTTTTTTTTTTTTTTTTTTTTTTTTTTTTTTTTTTGTGATAAATGGCTGCATTAATTTATATATCTCTTTCCTTTTGAGGGTTTGGAGTTCATTAGTAAACAATATTATATGCATAGATTTACATGCATACACACATATAAATATAAGATTATATGCACACATATATACATTTTATGTATAAACACTCACACATCTCCCTTTTTCTCATAAGAAAAAGACTAACCTAAGCTGAAATAGAGAGATAGGAGTGCTTTGGACAGTTACAACTTACAACTTACAATTGATCGGTGTCCATTTTCGAGCTTTTAATTAATGTGTGTCACTATTTAGAATCCGTATACAGGACCATACCAATTAAGAACTTTAAATTGACAACTGTACTCATTGTTTTTCTTCATTTTTTTGTGTTTTATTTTTGTGAAATTAAAGTTGGAAACTAGCCATGGCTGCTGAGAGTCAACCGATATGTACCATAGACATTAATGTGGCAACAATACTAGTACAAAATGAGTTTAAATAGTTGCCATATTGAAGAGATGTGGCGGCCTACGCAACTACTTACGTTTGATCAACAAGCGGGAATGTCGGTCGCCTAAGACCAACTAAAGGCTTTTGAATCATCAATGTAGGAATTACATAGTTACACTTAATCTAACGGTAATTTCATATCTAATTTTTTTATATAAAATTTAAATTTCGAATCCACTCGTTCCAAATAATAGGAACCGGTAGACATTAAGCATATACCACAGCAATTTGTACCGTTATCAAATGTGCTCGCATGAAAAAAAATATATATATATATACATATATATATTCTTATTCATGTGTTTGTGTTTGTGTGTGTGTGAGTGTCACTTTATTACGTAGATGAAAAGGGCAAGACATGCAGGCCTGAGAGTGTGTGCTCAAGAAAACGTCGAGTCGTCAGACCCATTAGCTAGGGCAGAGATCTCAGAGCTATATATATATATATATATATATATATAGATTGTGAGCAATTCAGCGATGTATACCTCTCACTTTTTGCGCACATTGGTTTCCTTCTCTAGATGAACAAGTTCTCTCTCTCTCTCTCTCCTCTCTGGCTCTCTCTCTCTCACTCTCCTTCTCATTGGCAGGACCACTTGCACCACCAACTTGCAATTTGTCTTCTTCAATCATTCCCTTTTTCTTCTCTCATGAGTCATGTCTCTCTCCCCACATGCTGTACTAAAGTGACAAATTTTGCGGTAAATATAGACTTTCACTTTCTCAAATGTTTGGTAAAACCATGTATTATACATACATATTTCTCTATCTGTTAATGTCAAGGACGTGGAAAGATGAGGATTAATTAATAAATCCAAATTATTTTCCTCCAAAAGGATCTTGCCATTCCAATACTGAGGAGAAAGAGAACTGGTATAAGGAAAGCCCCATGATATCAATGGCACTGTTTCCGTCAAAGCCGCCTCCGTTGAAAAATCTGTCTTTGTTTCATTATCACTCTCTTAAAAAGTGTATTTATACACTACTATATTAAAGGTAGTCAATCCTTGGAAATTAAATCAATGAGCATTATATATGATACATATTCTATAATACTTAATGCCTTTTTTGTGAGTGGGTTCATGTATGTACGTGTACATCCTCCTACCACCCTAATACACTACGCCCTCTTATAATGAAAATCAGACTATATTAAATGAAATTTGAGTGATTTTTTTTTTTTTTTTCATTTCTGATATTCTGTGTAAATCAATGGATTTTAAAGTTTTTCTTCTGATGTTCAGCGTGAATCTACAGACTTCACACTTCCGCAACGACAAATATATTCCTTTATTTACTTGTCTTTATTTATTCTAACATACACTTCCGTTTATACTTCATCACGCACATGATATAAATATACTTTATCTATACCTCCTTATTTCGCCAAGGATTTTATCCTATATACGGATTCTAAATAGTAATAAATATATATCTCAAATACAATATAGCTACAGATTTCAATTGTAGTGGTCCATTTCTTAACAAAATAGTAGATTATTCTACATTTTTCTTCTTCTTATTCATCACTGATGAAAGATACAATTTATAGATAGACAGATCAATCTATTTTAGGAAATAAAATAATCAGGAAACTAATTATCGTAAAATTAGAAACCTAAATAGCTATCAAATTTACAGCTCTAGAATCACATTTCAATCAAACAAATCTTCTAAATCCATGAATATTCCAACATAAGCATCAAGCACGCCTCTTTCTAATTTTTTTTTTTTTTTTTTTGGCTGGGTTTTTTCCTTTTCTTCTGAGAAAAAAGGTAGTCTCATGAGAAAGAAGGTAGATGTTGTGTTTTTTATTTATAATACACATTAATAAAAGAATTATTAACATATATATATAGTCTGTATGCATGTGTATGTATGTACGCGTGCATTTTACATGTATATTCCTAGCTATACCACCCCCACATCCTGTGAACTTAACTGGCAAATGTTTCTTTTAAATATTTTTTAAGTTCAAAAGCTATTTTAGGATGTGTTTAATTGGTTAATTAGAATAATTTAGTTTTTGTGAAAAGCTTACATTTTTTTTTTTAAATGTCTAAATAGACTTTGAAGATCGGTTTTAGTATAGATTTTATTATAACATTTTTATTATTTGTTAAACTAATTTAAAATATTTTTTATCTAAGTTCTTTTAAAAATGATGACAAGCAGGCCTTTTAAATATATCCTACTAATTAATTTTATTACCAGGGCTTTTTACAGAGACGTGATCAGGTAAAAGATGGATTTTCATTTCGAGAGAGCATATATGAATATAGCCATGTTTGGTAAAAAGATGGACTGCAAGCCCACTCATAATTAGGTTACTTTTATAGTGGCTACATATTTCATCCCCATCTTCTTGGATTCTCATCAAGTATCCTGGGAATATCTTCTCTGGCCTTCAGATTTCCCCTAGTCCATAGACTCATACAAACTAGATCCTCAAAACATATATATATATATATATATATACACACACACACACACACATACATGTGTGTGTGTATATATTTTTTATTACATTCCACGTTACTAAGATTCCAGCGGCACTCATCTTGATAGTTGGGAGAAGAATCCACCAACAGTGTTTGACAGTGCTTTAGCTTGATAGTTGAGAGATATCAAATAGTAGTGTTGGCAATTTTAGTGCACCACCACTTTCAATTTCTTGTACTTTCTTTCCCTAGATATAGGACCAAAAAAATATCAATAGCAATGTATAAATAACTTCGACCGTCAAAATCATTTACAAAAGTGTGTGTGTGTATATATATCCCATTCTTATCATTTACATGATTGGGAGATGCTTTCAATATTCCAACTTCAATAATAGTGCTAATGAGAGAAATTTTAGAGGGGTCGCTTAGAAAATAAAATAAAAAATATTTAAAAAAAGGACTAAAGTAGGCTCGAAAAATACCAAAAAAATCTTTGCAATATCATTTCTGAATGCAATTACTCACCATAGTCGCAGTCAGTATATATCAGTCAAGCCAAGCATGGTGTTGACAGGGGAAGGGAAGAGTCTGTATGTTCACACTATCTAAAAGAGGAGACCGTGTTAGTTTACCAATTCATCCCAAAAGCTTAAACTGTTAGGAGGTGGATCAATAATAATTTTATATTTCAACATTCCCCTCACAAATAGGTCAAATAATGGGCAAACGTACAAATAAATATTGATTAGAAAGTATAACACAAATATTTAAGAAGAAATCCGGAATATATTAAAGGTCTAACACGTGATGATAATATTAAAAAAGATAAAGAGTATAATTTGAACTCAGGATATCTCACTATGATACCATATTAATTTATCAATTTATCTCAGAAGTTGAAACTATAAAAAGGTTGATCAATAATAATTTTATTTTTCAATAGGTCATACCAAAAAAAAAAAGTTTTAATTCAACATGGACCACATTAATGATAGCTCATTAGAGAAGCTCTAAGAGAACAGTTATGGAATATGAGAATGGACTTCTCTATATAGTGACAGTTGACCATTTTTTCCTCATTAATTTTCTTCTGAATTGATGCCTAGTAGCTTATCTTTACTGTATATCTAGAATATATATTGGACGCATTTATCATATTCGTGATGCGTACACACACATGATTGGGGTTGGAATATTATTATTGCAGAGAAATGATAGATGTATTGATGGGTGTTTACGGAAAGTATAATATATATATACACACACACACACACACACACACACTTCATAACCTCACTAAGAATTATTACTCGCGTATGAACAAGAAATTTAAGTGTAGAAAATGTAGAGAAATAAAATAATAATTTGACGTGGCTTTCCTTTAATATATAATGGCTAATGTCACCATTTATGCAAACGTTATAGAGGTAGCTTAGATAGCAAGAATGCAATTAATGCCTAGTAGCTTTATCTTAACTCGATATCAAATGTGGGACAAATTTATCATTTTCCACGTCTATCTCAAACTCGAGCTAGTATGAATAATATCTTGAATCCGCTTGAGCCAAAAGAGTATCAGGAAATGAAAAAATGTGAAATCCGGTATCGACTAATAAAGATTGTTTTAAATGAGGATTGATAAGTTAGGGATGTAAGAATCCAATAACAAAAATATAATGTAATCTTTTATCCAAAATGGACAATATCGTATCAAAGAGATGTTGAATTGTTACAAATTAATGATTATCAAAGATATGAGTGAGTCGAAAAAGTGTTCGAGTTTATTTGCAGTAACCAACTCTGAAGACTAAAAAGAGGATTTAAAGTGACATTGTCCATAGAGAATCCACCCCAAAGCCAAGTCGTGTGATCAACAAGTATGTTGAGCCCCTAGAGGAAGGATATAATGAATATGACAATTAAATTCCCGAAGCCAAATCCGTATATAACCGAGTGGCATGCAAGATGGGAGACGGTAAGAAAAAAGAAATCTGTGTAATTCTTTATCACCTGAGAAAGTTTATAAATAATTGTTCATAGTAAAAATATACTATCTCTAAAATGTATACGACAACTTGAGGATAAAGCCCAAACACAAAACTTTATAGGTTTAGGTCCACAACAGAAAACATTTTCAAGAGGAGGTCTGAGTTGTTATCTATTGTTGTTTTTTCTGATTATCATATAACTGATTACAATGATTTCACTTCTTTTTTTTTTTTTTTTTTTTTTTGGTGTCAGTATTTACTGTCTAATAGTAAGGATTGGCATCATTATTTGTGAAAATAACTTTTTTTTAATAAAATAATATAGTGTTAGAAATGTCAATTTTAATCTCAACTTTTAAATATCAATATTTATATGATAGTGAGTTGTCATCTCATTGCTAATAAATACAATCTTTTAATTTTTAGTAATGTGGCAATTTTTTAAACAAATTAAACTCAAAACAACAAAACGTTAGTGATTATTTCTAACATGCCCTGTTTTGTTTTCCGTACAACACATTTTTCTTTTAGAGGTGATATAGTTTCAGCCCAACTTATAATTATGCTATCATTCTTACAATGACCAACGTTTTTGTCTCATCATTACATTATCATTATTTGTTATTATGACATTTTTATGTTTTGGTTTATTTCAATTTGAGAATCTAAATAATAGTCTAAAAGTTATGGATTATTTTGAGAATGTGAGAAGTTGGTTGGAAAATACTTAATTAATCCATTAAATGCGAGCAAGATACATGCAAGGTACACTGTACGTTACTTCAATAATAGTTATCATTATTTCATAAAAAAACAACAAAATTAAGGGTTAATTCCTTTTTTAGTCCCCAAAGTATAAGTCAAAATCCAATTTTAATCTCAATTTTAGAACGTTACAAAGTTAATCAAGGATTTACAAAATAGTCCTTAGAGTAGTCCTTACGTCAATGTAGTTGTTAAAATCTCGACAGAAAATGACACATGTACTTCTATCTCACTTTTTTTTAAAAACTGTTTTAGGTTTTTTTTTTTTTTACACATTCATGATTTCTTGTTCAAAATTTGAAGGAAAAGGAGTACTAATTAGAATAATGTGATCCTTATTAAAATGATATGTAATTACAAATCATTAACCTGATGGCATATGCTGTAATGATGTGAAATCATCAACATCCAAGCTTATAGTGATAACATGATTAATACTGCGTTAATTAATGACATGCTGTTATGATATGAAACCATCAAGATCAAGCTTATAATGATATAACATAATTACTAAAATCATATGTATTTAGCAATAACAAACATAAGGACTAACATTTTATGACAAGCAATGATCAAACTAATTATAATGATAGGATCATAACTAAAAATGATAAGTAATTATGAATCATTAATTAAGACAATGACATGCTATTATGGTGATAGAACGTAGGTGATATTTTTTGGAGTAATAATCACTATTTTGAGATCTTTAAAAATCGTTAATTTTTCTTTAAATGAATGATGGTTATTGATAAGATAAATTATATTGTTATTATATTTCGATTTTGTTATCTTTTTAATTGAAACAATGTTTTCTTTTTCTGTTGATTTATATTTGTATTATATGATAATATTGTTAAGATAGAGATGGCTTTAAAATAAAATGAAAATTGTTATTATGTTTCGACATCGTTCTTGTTGCTTTTGTAAAGAAATAAAAATTACCCATTTAAAGAATAGGTAATTGCATAGGAATGGAATATATAATATAATATAATATAATATAAGTGATCTGGTATAGTTTAGTGATAATTTCACATACCTGACTCCCTCATAAAGTACAGAGTTCGAATCCCTCAATTCTCAAGTTCCAAAAATATATAGTTATAATTAATATTACAAAGAATTTTATGTCGTAATGATACTATATCATTACAAACCCAAGTTTATGAAGATTTTGATTGGTTCAGTTACCATCATTATGTTGTGAGATTAAAAAGATAGTTTTGTTATTAGAAATCCAAATTTTGCTATAACTAAAATATCTTGAGATTTCTTCTATATTTTCACACTATGTCTAACAAATCCAAAAACAAACTGCCTGGCTCTTCATGGGCACAATCCAATAATATAGTTAGAACTGATGGGCCTATTGCTAGAATCAACTCGGTTGGAAATGGGCTAAGTAGCAATGCTCAAACATAGCCCTCATCTGACAATGCCAGTCTTGTGCAATATATGTATATTGTGTGTGTGTGAATATATATAAACAAAATTGTAACAAAAATCCACAAAGTTTCAATTTGTAATTAAGTGGTTGTTGGCGTATATATACATATATAGTTTTTTATTAATTTTATATCCGATACCATCATAAGGTGTTTCTCTATTATAAATTTAGAAATTAAAAATAAATAAGATAAACATACCACTTTATCTATTAATTCACTTCAGAAGCATCTAAGACGCTAAGCCTTGTATAATACGAGTAAAGATTTATTGTCACATCTTCATGTCTTATTAACTGTTCTTTGAATTAAATTCTGACCCCTCAATTAAGTACTTACGTATTTTTAATATTTAGTTCTTATTTATATAATTAAGTTGTTAATTTAAATATAGCATAATAATAAAGAAAGAGTGGATGGACAATCAATACGATATAGAAATGAGAAAAACAGATCTAGATTATGTATATTTCGGTGCAATAATTCCAGCAAAATAAATATAAAAAAAATAAAATAACTCCAATAATTTAGACAGTGAACCGGACAAAACATCAAAATACAGAATTTGGCGGCATTTGTACTTTCCCAACTACATTTTCCCTGTATTCCCTGCAAGTAAAGCTTCATGTTTTTCTGACACAATTTTAATTTTGGTCTAACAACAACCTGTACTATATCTATAAAATTTAAACAGCAGAAGTCCTAAAAAAAATAATAATAATTAGATGAATCTAATCAAATAAATAAAAACATTATTCAGACACACTCGGTCCAGAAATAAAATGTAAAATAAATCAGAGAAACAAATAAATTAACAAAGCGACCCCATTACAACCACAACAATCTCTATATGGAAGAAAAATGTTAAATGAAAGAAGAGGTATTCAAATATATGCAAGCGATCAAGATCAGAATTTACTAGTAGTAAAACAATAAATTTAAATTGTTTTTGTCCCAAACATTATTTTCTCTCTATGATCACTTAATCATCACGGATGTTGGTCTCAGCCTTGAATTGATGCTGCGAATCGGTGTGGAAGAACCGAAAAACTCGGAAAATATTTCCACGAAAAACTTGTCCACAATTTCAAGATAAGCAGGGCAAGTGAGGCGAGAGTAGTAATGAAGAACCTCTTCAATGTCCAAAGCATGATCCACATTGCACGTGTCCAGCAACTCCAGCTCTTTCAGCTTTTTCTCCACCAAGGCGAAATTCCTTGTAAATCCCTCTTCATGATGAGAATATTCTTCACAATAATTATTCATTGAAGAATAATCTTCTTTTCTCTTCACAATCACCACCTTACTTGGATAGGTTTGATGCTCTCTTCTTTCCATGACCCCGCTCTTCTTAATCTTCTTCGCCGCATTTGAGTTCGCCGCCGAAAGCTTCTTCTTACTTTCGATCGTATTATTGTCATCACCATCTTGATTTTTATGATGATCTCCTTTGGAGGATGTAGGTATGATTTTCACCCTGTTGATTCTCTTACTTGCTTTCCGATCAATGTCACCGGAACCGGCCCATTGGTGCGTGAAGTCGGCGTAATTAAGCTTGTCCAAACCTTTGCTTTGTTGGAAATTCATGTCTAGGGCACAAGTTGTGGTGGTAGTGCTATAGGAATTAGGGTTATTGAGTGGTGATTTTGGTAGCTTTTGGTACGAACCGCCGGAGAAGAAAGATTTCAAGCCTCCTAGGGTTCTTTGGAAGAACTTCTTGGTGTTAGAAATGGAGTTTCTGAGCAGCATTATTGGCGTGAATTAAGTGAGAGTTATTTGGCTTCTTTCTAATATTGTGAGGGAAAAGGATGACAAAAGAAATTATCTTTTTATCGTGGGATAATTTGAATTATTCTCTCAGCTGGATTGTGAGGATTTTATACAACAAAAGGATCGTGGAGGAGCCAAAATGGAAGGTTTGTTCAACTTTCCAAAGGAGAAAGAAAGTACCTCTCTTTTGGCTTCTTTTTATTGCCCTTTTTCTTTCATTTTTTTTTTTTTCCTTTGTCTTCACACGCTCCTTAATTCTAAATCTTTGCTTTCCAAACGGGACCCTTAATTTTCTCTCTCTTGATTTTCTCCATCTCTCTCCCTATCTATTATTAGAAGATAGAAAAATCAGGAGAGAGAAGATATTATAAATGAGTGCTTTGATTATATATATATATATATAATTAACTTTAAGATTAATGATGGGGTTTCGTTGCTTTTACTTTATTAGAAGGTGGGAGTTGGTCGAGTGTAGTCCCTTTAGGAGAATGAAAGGAGCGGGTGGTGTGGTTGTTAGATTGAGTATCTCGATGATCGGCTAGCTAATCTTGAAAACATTTTTTTTTAACTTTATTCCTTTTGTTATACATATATATATATATATACACACACACATACATATATGCTTAAGTATAAATTGGTTCAATGTATGGTTATACACACCCAAGTTGGATAAATATATACATAATACTAATAAAATAGTGTTGTTCACAACCCCATTTTTATATATAGAGATTACAGATATAGACGTATAGTCTAATAATAATTCTACATCTTTATAAATACATCGCACTAATTATTTATGTACTTGTGATCTCTAACGAAAATGAAATAGTCAGGCCTCAATTTTTTAATACATCTAATTAATTAGTGAGTACACACTAGGAACCGAACCAATATATATATATTTACGCGGGGTACTGTAATTAGTACGATGTTATCAAGCCAAATGAATCCGAAATTGACAGTTCATTTACCAACAAAGCCTAATTAATATAGAAGACAACATTACTTTAGAGTTGAGACAGATTAATAATTTTTTGTTATTTTTTCTCCTTGAGTCTTTTCAATTTGGCTAGACATTGGTTGTGTGAGAAGTCACTTTGCTGTCTTGTCAACATTATCCCGTGAATCGCGCATTGACTACATTTCCATTATTGAAGCTCTCTATCTATCTATATATATGCATAAATGATAAGATAAGCAATACCGTCCATCAACTATATATGAACCCAAGGCTTGTAATTACCCGCAGAATGAGTATTATTATTATTATTATTATTTTTTTACCATTTAATTAAATTTTGTTTTTCTGATTCATGATCAGGAGAGGCGTTAATTCGAACCGTACGATGCAAATGTCTCATAATTTAGTAGGCCGTTAGAATTTATTCAAATAACAGATAAAGCATATCTTATAGCATGTTCTATTAATAAAATAAAACAACATGTCGAACCGTAAAAATTTATAAATATTCTATTCGTATAGATAAATTTCTTTCGTCAAACAAGTACAAGACCTATTATTAGTAGGAACCAATATGTGTACATTTGCAAAGCGTGAGAACATTAGTTTTCTTCATGGACAAGAATTTACTTATTATTTCTTGCACGTAATTAATCCCAAGCAAGAAATTACAACAAATCAAAAAATTGCTGTCCATTCAATTGTATAAAAGTTATTTATGTTCACTAAGGAATGTTTGAAAATATTCCCCATTTCAATTGTTTAATTTCTCTTATACAAGACATCATTATATTCTGCATGTCCCCATGTCCGATATACAAAAGGTCGTGGAAATTTGTATGGTCTTAAAGAGAAACTAAATCGACATTAATTAAAAAGACAAAAATCTTGGATGGTTCTTTGGGACAACCCATGTGTGAGTCCACTATATAAGGTCAACAAAATTTAAGAATATTTTGCATATTTCAAACTTGTCCTCTCTGTGGTAGCTGAAAAACATAAACGAGTGCTAAACAGAAAGGAAAAAAGGGGAGGGAAAAAAAAAGAAGAAAAAAAGAAAAAAAAGAGAGATATTTAAGAATATTAATAAGAAAGCAAAAGGGGGATTAATAGTGCTGCTGGGCCAGCTTGAATGCCCTGTTGTCTAATGCAAACATACAATAATAATTCAATTTAAAAGGGCGTTCACATTTGGTCATGAGTTGTATAAAATATTAGCTTATCAGAGAGACTCAGTAATATTTGAAAAAGAGTGAAGGGTACTTTTTGGTCTTTGATGTAATTTCATTATTTATCATCATTAAGATCTTATTTCTTAGCCACAAAATGAAAAGTAGAGTTCTTCTAATTTATGTTATGTACATTTTATTTTTTTTTGTCTTTTTAGTTTTTCATTAGTAGATTTGAAGACTAGATGAATGAAATTAAATATAAAAAGAGGTGTAAATCATTTATAAAATTAAATTTAAAACCTCTTATTACTTATACATGACATGGCAAAAGTTATACGTAGAAGAGATTAAGTATCATTTAAGAGGGGGGAAAAACTAGAAAAGCATCCAAAAACCATACATTCAAACATATAGCCAAAGCCAAAAAAATATCTCAAAGCAATAAAACTAGACAAAATCACACAAACCTAATCATGTGTACCCAAATTCCAGCATATACGATTGGTGGAGCGACGATCAGATGAGAACAATTCCAACAACCGACCCAAATCACCCAAAAACAAAGTAAAACAAAAACAAAATCCAAAGTTGATAGAGAGTACTGAACGCTATACATGGACTATCAGTAGAGCTATAAATATGGATCGGGTTAAATATTCCGGCATTCCACCCATGTATTAGGTTTGATATCGGGTGGTCTGCTATAAAATTAGGGGCCGACTGAAAAAGTTCGAGTTTTAGTGACGAAAAAAATTATCGTTAAAAGTTGGATAGTCGTCCCTTCAAGTTATCCGCCAAAAAAAAAAAAACATGTTGGCACTCCTCCCTGTAAATGCATGTAATTTGATTGTTTCACAGATGACTTTTTCACACAGTCATTGAAGTGTTACTCTACCACAAGCAATCGTCATTGATTAAAAAAATTTGCATCATTGATTGTCTTTAGACCGGTATAAAAATGAAAATTTTGAATTTTGAATAACAACTACATGTTACTCCACCTCAAACTTGTACATGAAGAAAAGTAATTTTCGTATAAAAAAGTGAAAATGTTAATTACTTTAGTTATCTAAAGGTGTGCATTTCATTTAATTAAAGGATTTATCGTCAATATACATGCTTTCTTTTCTCCTAAAGTCTTGCAATGATATATATAGTCTTTTGACATTGTCCTCACTAGAGGATCATATGCTTTTGATGTTATATGTCTATAGTAATAAGAAGCCTAATATATAATAGTTATTAAACGTAATATATACTTATAAAGTAATATCAAAAAAAAAAAAATTACTTATTGCATACCGCTGTTATACCCTTTCAATCCAGTGCTTAACTTGAACAAACATGATATAATTTTACTTCATCTTTTTAATATAAGCATACATTTGGCATTCAAGTTTATTTTAAACTAATTGTATTTTATAGTTTTTTTTTTTTTTTGTTGAAAAAATCAATAAAATTATAATTAAGTCAACTAATTTTAATCTAAAATTTCATTTTATTTCAAATTCAACTTAAATACCAAACGCTTTAAGCACACAGAACAACTTTAGTTCAATATCAGCTCTATTGTAAAGCGATAATGGTTTTCACTACAGTGATGTGGATCGACGGAATTTATATCATCTTACTGTGCATGAGTGTGTTTTATGCATTGGTCCTTGTGATTAATTAGGTGGACTTTTATGTCACCGTAGATATATAGCCCTCACAGTCAAAGCACCAAAATAGGGAACGTATATATAGGGCCAAATACATATGCATATATTATGCATCCGTTCTGCACAACAATTTAGAAATATTCAATTAATTCTATTTGAATCATCATTCCAAATCATTCCAAATATACGTTAGTTAAAAACAATTGAAAATAAAACATTCAAATGTTATTTGGGTTTCTGTTCTTAAATGACTAAAACAGCTTCTTTAAATTTATCTCAATTCTGATATATATATATATATATATATATATTCTATAATGTTTAAAAAAAATTAAAAATCATTTCAGATGTCATTTTCCTCTATCTCTATGTCTTTTTAGATAACTACTTCTAAACATATATTTAAATGTTTCTGTTTAAATTTTTAATTCAAAATGTTAACATCAAAATATCAGTTCGTATGACAACTCAAATGTTTAGGTTCAAAAATTTTATATTCAAATATTTCTATTACAAAGGTTTCTAGTCGGATGCTTCCCCTAGACAGATCATATATATATATAGAGAGAGAGAGAGAGAGAGAGAGAGGTAAGAGCCTGATGTACTGAATGGTAGAGAGAGAGAGTGTGAGAACAAAGTAATGAAATATATTCAGCTGATGAGGTTGACAAGAGAACGACTAGGTCCAAACAGATAGAGACATCCCTAGGTGTAGTATTTACTCTACTTGTGCCGTAACTTATATTAAAGCCAAACACCAAACCCTAGCCGACGCTTTCACGGCTCAACCACGTGCTCTAGTCCCTTCTTCCACTTAACCACTCCCCCAACACAATATTCCACATTATTAGAAAACATTAATTATACAACACCATTTTTAGTCAAAACGTACTCATCATTATTGGATCATGATTATGATCAATAAACGTATTTTTAGTATTGAGTTATATTAGGTCAATCATGATTCATGATTGAGGAACAATTGTGGGTTTGTATGTTGAGATCAAGAGCATACTCTCAAATGAAAACTCAGTCTCAATAAATGATTGAAAAAAAAAAAACCCATCAATTAGAGTTTGTTTGATTGGGCAATTCTCCTTTCTTTTGCATCTTTTACAATGAAAACTTTTATTTTTAGCCCTTCATAGGTCAAATCTCATTTTATATAGTCCTTAATTTTTAAATCGTTTCTAAACAAGTTATCGATCTATTAAGTTATCTCAAATTAGTCTTTTTATTCATACAACTTTAATTATCAACGGAAAAGAAAGGCACACTTCCTTTCTTTTTACATAATTAATATTCACTAAACTATACGTGGTCCTCACGTATACTTTTTTTACGAAGAACCGAGCGAACAAAATAGTTAATTAACAATAATTTCATAAAACATGAACTCGCTCTAAAACTTTTAAAAGTCAAGCATCAAAATAGAGATTTGACCTATAATTGGAGTATTAATCATGAAAATGGAAATTAACCCAAATTAATTGTCTTGCCTCAAAAGGCAAGCAAAAGTAAGGCCTAACCAGTTAGCTCAAAGTGTCAGAATGGCGGGGCTTCAAGTATTGCTCTGGCCCATTTCTTCTCGTCCAATAAACAAGACCAAAGCTTGTTGGATTTTCACTTGGAAAAACGTGCAAAACTAAAAAAGCCACAAAGAAAGGGAAAGAGGACTTTGCATCCTCGGTCCAAAATATCTTGTCCCAGTCTCTCTGTCCACCCACTAAAAAAAAGCCATGTCATTCAATAACATAACAGCGTTTTGCTAAGATTGAAGTAAGACTGGTGTTATTGAGATTAACGGAGATGCAGGGTGGAAGGCTAATGATTCTTTTGGTTTGGTTCGTGGTTAAAATTGAAAATTTTAAGTTAGAGTTTGTTGATTTTTAAAATTAATTATAATTTTTTTTTATTTTTAAAAAAATTAATTAAAAATTTAAGCTGGAGTTCAAGCTCCAAACGGAAGCTAATAATTGGGAAGGGAAAAGAGGATTGTTTATTTCAAACAAAAATTATTTATGAGTGTTAATGGTTTTTTTTTTTTTTTTTTTTTTTTTTTTTTTTTTTTTTTTGGGGCTGGAATTTGTGAATTGTTCTGATTCTTTTGAAGACAAACTGCAGCAAGATTTTGTCTTTTTGGAAAACGAAGACGAAACAGTAATCAGTTTATGGATTAATTTTATGGGTTTAATCTTCACTGTTTAGTTTATGGGTTACTTAGTTGTTTGATTTGTGTGATCTTTCCAAAGCAATGTAAGAATGAAAAGAGATTAGGAGCACTTTTTTTGTTTTTTGTTTTTTTGTTTTTTTGTTTTTTTTGGAGGAGTTATGTCTTCTGGTTTGAATGTCTCTTTTGATTTATATCCTATTCGGTGCGAAAACGAAAGTTTCTAGGGAGATCAAGATGGATTTATCTGGGTTTTTTCCTTCAAAAAAGGAGAAAAAAAAAAAAAAGATGGATTAATCTGGGTTTTTTCATTTTCGTTTTTAGGTTGGGGATTCTCCATTTGGATACGGCAAAAATGTTTCTTGATAGATGGAGAAACTAAAACCAGAGCCATTCTCTTTCAGTAAAAAAAGAATAAAAGAATAAAATGAAGACAGACGTTAGTTTTGACTCCTGCGTTAATCATTTAAAGCTATTGAATGACATGGCTTTTTCTTATTGGCCGGAACAGGATAAATTGGACCATGCAAGTCCTGGGAAAGGGAGGGCTCAAGAACCCAAAAAATGCGATTCATAAATGAAGGAAAAAGAAGACGTTAAACCCAGATCAGAAGAAGGCACAACTACATCGACATCACTGCCATTTCGACCAGACATTCTTTTTTTAAATTATCTCAACATCCCAATTAGACCCTCATTATTATTTTTTCTCTGCCCCAAAAAAAATTATACCAAAAAAAAAAAAAAAACAAACAAACCTTCTCAACTATCCTACTTCAAAAAAAAAAAAAAAAAAAAAAAAAAAAAAAAAAAAAAAAAAAATTTACTGACGTCCTAGATTGTTACAAAATTAATACCCCTCATAAATTTTTTTCACTGAAAAAAAAAAAAAAGAAAAAAATGACTTTTTACATGTCTCTCTTCCCTTCTCAGTTCCTATATACAACGTCAAATAGCTGTCAACACAGAGATTACTACATATATATCAGCCTATAGTTAGTACTGCAGAGAAACCAGTAAAAATAAAAACAAAAATGCAGTGTTGCAAAATGGGTTTTGGTAATATACTCTGTCTGTTGTATTTTACCTTTCCTTCTCTTTTTCCACAGTTTCTTATATATGGTATTAAATCATTTTTTTTTTTCTTGTGTCTTCTTTTTCGTTTGGTCTTTAAAGCAAAACCCCATTTGTGGCCTTTGAAACGGACGCATCAATAGTGATCCACACACAAACCCCAAGTGGCAAAATATGTGTAAAATTGACGTATCAGTTGAATTTCAAGAGAGTTTTATTGGAGTGGGGCAAAATATTGCTCATCTCTCTCTATATATATATGTGTGTGTGTGTGTGTGTGTGTGTGTGTGTGTATCAGTCCCACGTCTCTGACTTGCATCAATAATGTGCCATTTTGCTTATGCCTCGTTTTGTGACTCATTCTTTTGTTGTCTTCTATTATTCTTTTCTCCTCCTCGATTGGTCAATGCCCTTTTCTACTAAAAAAAAAAAAAACTTTTGGGAGAAAGTGAGCCTGTGTTGTGACTCTTGTGAATGCCCCTCATTATCCTATTATTAGCACTAATAATATATAACTTTTTGAGTTTTATATGGTTATCAAAGCTTTCTAAATAGGATATAATAAAGTGTTTTTGTCAACGTTAAACACCGTGGAAATCACATCAAAATTCAAAAGCATGCAAAGTTGATAAAAAACATTTATCAAATAAAGGTATAATACTTTAAAAACAAAGCTCTATCAGTAAATTTACTTTATAAAAAAAAAATTTCAGTAGTTGTTATAGCACTATCCTTGTAATTTTCTTTTCTTTTGCGAGGTAGGACATATGATTCTTACTTAGTTAAGAAAATAATAATAATAATACTACTTTCGGATTTTGAATCTCTAAGCTCCTACCCATAAACCTTTCCCCTCCCTAGCTCAGCGGGGTTGTGCTTGTTATTTTTAATTTTGCAAATAATCATCTTTATTATTGCTGTTAGCTTGTTGTGTTTCAGACTTTAAATTTGTCTGAAAAATAATATTGGAGAAGACGCTACGCTACAAAACCAAAACTCTATTCGGTGTTAGGGTGTTGGAATGTGTCTGATTTTGTCTAATTTGTCACTTTGTCTTTTTTTTTTTTTTTTTTTTGTGTGTGTGTGTGTGTAATGGAGACGAAATATTGAACTGGATTAGTTGGTTCGTGATACAATAAAACAAAATCTACCTAATACAATTAAAAACATTTTGTCTCTCTCTTTTTTTTTTTTTTTTTTTTTGAAGTACATTTTGTCTTTTTAATACTCTAGAAAAATTTTGCAAAAATTAAACAATTATGAGTTTTCTTGTCCACTAGCCATCATACCAATCCTGTGATTAAATCATTTGTAAATGATGTCTTGTTATTAAAAAAGGAAAGATCCTTTGGCCTTTTTGGCACTAGGCAACGGGAAAGATTTACTGTGATAGTCAAACTGTGTCGAGTTTTGGTACAGTTTTTTTTTTATTTTTTATTTTTATTTTTTATTTTATTAGAGGGAATAAAAAGGTTAGTTTGAATGCTTATCATATATGAGTTAAAACTATGCTTGATATGCATCAATTTTTGTCATTCAAGCTTATAAATTCATGGAAGGTTTGTTTGTTTTATTAATTGTTCGTCTCTCTTTTTTTTTTTTGGAAAATGTTTTGTTTTATATTTGTCATATATATAGGTGGAATGCATACAAACGCATATGTTTACACATGCATCCTCTATAGTTTAATGAACCTCAGGACAGAATATAAATATGTAATAAGATTTATTTTTCAGATTTATCTCTGCACTAGATTCCTTCGGAGGCAAAGAGATCTTTTGTGTATTTTCTTTTTTCTTACTTTTTTCTTGAGAATATTTACATGCATGTTCGGGTTAATCAAGTCTAACTCGAAATTGACTCGTTTCTTTTGTGTTTATTTCAGGTCGACTTAAAATTAACTCGAATTTTATTATTTCAGATACTAAAACACGAAATTCATATCATTTTATAATCGTGTTATCATGTCGTGATCCATCTCAGTCCTATTCTAATGTTATAAAATATGTGGCAATTATTTAACAAATAAGTGACCCAAAGTGTGAATAATATAATCCAATATACTCTTTTCCAGTGTAAACTGTAGTGCCAAGGTGCATACAGCTTTAGGGGGTGTTTGGGATAGCATCTAGAAATGACATTTTTGTCATTTGAATTTTAAATTTTTACTCTACATCAAACTCTCTCTCTTTTCTATTTTCAAAAACTCAAACATTAAAAGTCCGTAACTTTATTATTTCAAATCGGAATAAGATGAATTTTATGCCAAAATACTCATAACAACGAGACAAACAAGATAAGATCCATTTTGTATATTTTTTCTGAACACATTTCAAATTTTTACACTATTTTCTATATAACATAACTTTACCAAAAGTTTTTTCCCTAAACATATATTTTCATTATATTTATCTTTACCAAAATACCATTTCCAGATATTAACACAAACGGATCCTTAGTTTGAGGGCCATTAAATAAAACAAAATATCAAAATTGAAAGGAAAAGATTAATAATTATTGGCAAAAACATTGACATTTTTCTACTTTACCATCCTTTGCTTTCCTTTTTGGTGTCTAGTGTCAAGTCTTGTGGGATTTTTCAAGGAAAAGGGGATTGGATGGTTCTGATAAAAGGGAAATTTTTGAAAATTGGAATGAATATATTTATCTTCTTTTTTCTCTTCTTTTTAGTGCAAAATTGTGGAAAAGAAATAGCAATTCAAAAGTCCAATCACACGAGAAATTAGGACAACTTTTTGCTTTTGAACACTTTACCCACCTCTCAAGTTCCTCCCTGTTGAAAAAAGAAAAGTCTCCCTAAAAGTTGAAAGGAAACATGCAATCACTTTTTCCTCTCTTTACTCCTTTCTCTCCACAAACAAAATGAAAATAAATAAATAAATAAAATCTTTTTCAAATTCACCCAAGAAAGTGAGAAACGTCCACAAAATTGCTACACGCTTAAAGCTATAACAATGCTAAACTCCTCCTTCTCTACATCTTTTCAGACAGTCACGAAGAAGATCACACAAAAATAAATAAATCAATTTACATATATATACAAAAAGAAAGAAAGAAAGAAAGAAAGAAAAAAAAAAACAACTAAAACTTCATAGAAATCATGTCTTTTTCCCATTCTACATTGAAACAAGGATGAGATTCATAAATAACAAAAGGTGGATGATGATAATAATAATAACAATCTAACCAATAATCTAGTTAATCAACAAGTTAGAGTAATTCTAATTAACAGGAGGAAAAAAAAAAAAAACACTGCAACTTAAAAAAAGAGTGAGAGAGAGAGAAAACAGAGAGTGTTTTCTTTTTTTTCTTCTTCTTCTTCTTCCTAAGATCCCCAGTTAGAAAACAAAGCTTCCAAAATCTCGGTGAAAACTTCAACAATAACACGGTGGTGATGCTCGGAATTCAGGGAAATAAAGCACTGCAAAAGCTGCTCAAGATCTTTGGCCGAGAAAATCTGTTTCTCGACGATCATCTCCACCATTGAAGTCCTGAAATCGTTGTGAGGGTCGCTGGATTTTTTCACCACGGCGAAGCTGTCCTTCACCCTTCCCACCAGAGGGACGAGGCCCACCTCAGAGCTCGCCCTCCTCCGGCTGTATCTCCGGCGCCGGCGAGGCTCAGACGAGTCGGACGACAGGCTCTTGGAGGAGAACAGAGTCTCCTCCGTCTCCTCGTCCTCTTTCTCGTCATTCTCTTCGTCGCTGCTGAACCACCACCCTCCGAGGTTGCTGTCGAGAGAAGAGCAGCTGAACGGGAAAAGCTCTGTCTTCTGGGTCGTCTTCTTCGTACTCTTCTTGTACTGGCTTCTCTTGTTCTTGTACTTGTTCTTGTTCTTGTTCTTGTTTTTGCTCTGTTCGTAGAAGGGGTTGAGAGGAAAAACAGAGTGAACAGGGAAGGACTTGGGGAGATCGGAAACGGCCATGGAGAAAGGGGAGAGGCGGTTGGAGAGCTTGGGTCTGGGCAGCATTACGTCCATGGTGGATTTGATGCAGTTGTTGACGTCGATTTCGGCAGTGGGTTCGGACCATTTGGGTCGGCAAATGGACGGGAAAGGACGAGCCTTTGTAACTGGTTCGGCCATGTGGAAGCTGTGGTGGCTCTCCTCCATTATCTCCGGCGAGAGAGCAAATTTCTCGACGACGTCTGACTTGTGTCGGGATCGGCACGAGCCGAAGGAGCCACGGAACATGCGTGAGAGCTTGTGTTTGAATCGGTTTTCCGCCATTGGAGTAGAGAGAGAGAGAGAGGGGTGAGGAAGAAGTTTGTTTTAGAGAGAGAGAGGAGGGGTTGATATAATTGCATGAGAAACCGAAAGTGCAAGTCATTTTAATGGTGAAATAGAAAGGGTCTAAGGAAACTTTTTGGCTGTATTTTCGTCGTTTCTTTGTCCTCATTAAAAGAGAAGTCTTGTGATTAGTTGTAATTTTTTTTATTTTTTATTTTTGTTGATTTTATTACCCTTTTTAATTTTCTTTTCCCTTCTTGGGAGGAAATATGGAGTAGAAAATCTTTAATATTCTGAAAATTACTAAGGACAAATTTAATCCTTTTTTTTATAAATAATTTGAAATGTATTTGTGGGTCTTAAATTTAGTATTGGTTGGTTTAAACTTTAAAATCAGTGATAGATGATATCTAGCCAATGAGAATAGTTGTGCTTTTAAGGTTTTAGTCTAAGAACAAAATGGTGGTATCGGACGAATATTATCAATAATGTCACATTTCACTTACTATATATCTAGATATAGAGTTTGAAATCTTTCATACTTAAATTTCAGACATTTTAAAATGTCATTAATTAGCAATGTCATATATTATACTAGACATGCACTATTATAATCCCGCCTGTTGCCTAATTAGAAACCATTTCAATTTTGAACCTGAATCTGTCCTTTATACCTAATCCGGCCCCAGCAGCAGGAGGGGAAAAAAAATTTCTTCAGATATTGCTGTAGATAAAGTCAGCCTCTTGTTTTTTTTTTTTTTTTTTTTTTGAATGGGGAAGATAAAGTCAGACATACATATATTTGAAGAAGAGATCAAGAAGTTCAACTATAACTGCTCAGAAAAAACAATATCATGCTTGCTTGGTTTTAGCTAGCTTTTCTTTTCTTTTTATTTATTTATTTATTTTTTTTTTTTTGGAGAAAGTTTCAGATTTTTAATTTTACCTTCTTAATTAGATTTGCTTTTAATCAGACATAAAATTATCATTTCTAAAATCACTTCACTATCAAAACCAAAGAGCTAAACTTCATAATTACATCACTTTTAGGACAAATTATACCTAATTAATTAATGTCAAAGTACAAAGAATTAAATAATCACACAGATTGTCCGTCAATTTGCTGTCGGAAAATAAATTACGTATCCCGAAAACAAATTAAAGACCTCGAATTACATAGCTGATCCGTGTGTCCGTGTGTGTGTGTAAATATATGTGCAAGTAACTAGCCTTTTGAGGGGATATACAGTACTATATATAATAAATTCACAAGCCCTCTAAGAAAAATTAAAATTAAAACAAAGTAATTTATACATATACACACAGTACTGCTTCTGTTATTTTCGTGCATGTGTTATATATTATTACTTTATAAGGGTCACGGGCACTTTGACCTTTCTAATATTAATGTATAATTGTTTCTGATCTGCTGTATAATCACAGATTAATTAGTCACGTTACTACTTGCAGTTAATTAAACTCGTAGTTTACTTTTTATACCATCTTCAATTAGGACCTAGAAATGCATTAATCATGCTTTTTCTTTTTCCTGATCTAACTACTATATATATATATGTGTGTGTGTGTGTGTGTGTCATAAGACAAATAAAATAATTAATGCTCGAGGATTTCCCAACAGACATGTAGTACATAAAAATACATGCATGCATATATAGATATATAGATAT
The DNA here is from genome assembly GCA_009761775.1 of Ficus carica. Classification (NCBI taxonomy): domain Eukaryota; kingdom Viridiplantae; phylum Streptophyta; class Magnoliopsida; order Rosales; family Moraceae; genus Ficus; species Ficus carica. Next base: position 13,275,849 of record CM019747.1, on the reverse strand, counting down.
ATAATATATTTGAGTGTATGATCTGTATTTGTTGGCGATTAGTCTATTCATAATGGGTCCTAAGGATCTTGGTGGTACGTCTCTAAATAAATGATATTATTTACCAAACAAAGGTTTTGAGGGGACAACAGGACTTGGCAGTTTTGTTTGAGTGGGGCTCTCTTTGCAAGGACAACCACCGTTCGAATATGCTTTAAATTTAGACGTTTTCATATACTTTAAAGCATGGAAATGAGGAAGGGATCGTCGGCCAACACCTAATTTTGTCACGCACTACTACACATATCAAAACACCTTATATGTGTGTGTGTGTATATATATATGTTCCTTTAATTAACAAAGTAAATCTCCACTTTCTCCTTGACTACCTTGTTAATTTCTACTCAGTTTAATTAATCTCCTAGCTTCTCACCCCCCACCTCCCATTTTTTTGTTTGGTTAGCATACCCTAGCGATATCAAAGGAGCTCTCCATAAGTTGACAAAATGTTTGTTAAAGGCTTTACGGACGAACCTCACTATTCGATGAGAAGCGTATTACTCTAACTCCATCAGATGTATTGATGTGCTTGTAGTACCCACTAAATCGACTACTAAGTCGACAGAAAATAAACATTTAAGACCCTAAAAAAGACCACCCAATATCCAATTTTTGACTAACAGTGACTCACCATAATAGTATATTACCGTTAAGACGATTACACTCCATAATCATAACTTGTCATATTTAATTACACTACATGCATGTTTACGAGCTATATTTTACCAAAAAGTCTTCATTTGCATGAGAGAGAGAGAGAGAGAGAGAGAGTTGTGACTATTTTGAAATGACAAGAGATCTAAGCACGTGGTGGAAGACAAAGGCAATATTCTCAACTTGTATTTGTCCCGTACTGCCAAAAACGATTTTAAAATATCACCTTTTACATGTTTCAACCCTTCAATTTTTTAACGTAGAGTTTTTGTCAGCATTCTCATGTCCGGGTTCTAACTCGTACAATGGTTAAAAGACAAATTGAAAGAGTCCTAATCTTTTGGCCTAAAACCAAGAAGTAATTTCAATCTTACTGAGCACTTCTCATCAAAATAGGATCGAAATTTTCAATTTCCCAAAAAGGGCGGCCTGATCATTAACCCCTTGAGAACATGTACATTATTAATCTCCAAGTTATCTCTCTCTGAGATCTCTTTTTCCAAAGAGCATCTCAAAGTCTTTAGAAACTTCCAACTAATGTGGAAACAAATCAAAGAGAGCAACTCTTACCCTTTTTACAGCAAATGCCCAACCAAGAACTAAGAGACAGTTTGGGGTAGTTTTTATTTCATATTTTCAAGGCTAATTTAGAACAATGACAAGAAGAAAACTACTAAAATTCTATGGGTTTCCTCATCCATTTTTATTGCGCCCATATATTGCTTTGGCTCATCCAATTGTAAACGGCTCTGAAAATTTCAAACCCCCATTGTTGGATTTCCAACTTGAGTTTTGAAAGTGCTCCAAAAAAAAAATAATAACAATAATAGTGTTATGGACACGGATATTAATTCTAATCCTAAATTTTTAATATCAACTCATGTGACAGTGAGTTATCATCTTTTTATTAATTGATATAATCAATCCATGTAGACAATCTTTTAAACATTTATTATTTAAAATTTATCATATAGATTGACACTAAAAAAAATAGGATTAAAATTGTGCTCCTTAAAATATATATTTTTTAAATTTGGGTTTTGAAAGATGGGATAAAGTGAGGGGTGACTAGCTATGTATTTTTGCACGGGCTTTTTCACTTTTTGGATTATTTGACTTTTGGGGCAATACTTATATTTTAAATCCACTTTTCATGGTTGGTTGTCCTTTACGATGACTATGAATATATGAATTCAGCCCTACCCTTCACGAACTTACATTAAGAAGAATATCTGTCAAGGTAATAAGACAAAGGCAATGAACAAAAGAGCTTTGGGGAAAGCTTGGAAGTCACTTTATCAACCTTTTTCCTCATTAATGCATCTTAGTTTAAAACTTAAGTGATCAATGATTGAAAATGAATCTCATGCTTTTAGTTTTGATATTGACATGAATATTTGTTTCTCTATATATATATATATATATATATATGATGTGTGTTTGACCGTGGGGAATTTTATGATTTAAATCTATCAGGTTTAGTTAACTTTTTTTTGTTTGCTTACACATCATAATGTGATTTTGATCAGATTTAATCCGTTTCGTGATTTTTGGAGGAGATTGATTTGAAAATGTATATTTAGTTGAGATGTGAATTGGAAAAGAACCGTGATTTAAAAATATTTTGATTTAAAAATAGTATAAAAATTTAAAATGTGTTGGGAAAAAAATACAAAATGAATATTGTCTCGCTTATCTCGTCATTACTGTAAGCATTTTGATACAAGAATCATCTTACTTCAATTTAGAATAAGAAAGTTATGGACTTTTAAAGTTTGAGTTTTTTTTTTTTTTTTTTTTTAAATGAAAGAGAGAAAAAATGTGATGTAGATTTGGGAGTTTTGTAATTGAATAATCAAAACTCTGTCTAAGATGGAACCCTAATTAAGCACCTCATTAAACGTTCAGATCGATCTTTTGTACCTTTTGAGTAAGTGCATGCTGTGTGTGTGTATACACCGGCTCTGTTGTCCGGCAACTCTTTTTTATCGGATACGAACGGCAACTTGTTCGGGAATCATTAGATGCAAAAATGAATGGCACTAATCAGAAAAAAGGTGGACTAGAATAGAACTTATCAGGTTATACCATCTCTATCCCTCTCTCTCTCTCACGCCGACGTCCGGCCTTAAGACAACAGAGATATCCTATATATATATATGTGTGTATATATATATATAATCTTTTCAGATCAACAAAAGAGATGCACTGCACATATAGGGGAGGGCCTACATGGTGGTCAACAAAACAACAGCTGAACGTGTAAATGGGTTGAAGATTCACAATAAAAAGTCAATTTCCTAATATTAAGTCAATTCATGACGTACTCATCTAGGGCCCTGGCTTTTGCATGCAATACAAACATGATGATCAGGGCCCGTGATCGACTAATTTTTATTTTTATTTTTTGTCCCAGATTAGTTTGTGTGTGTGTGTGTGTGTGTGTGTGTGTGTGTGTATATATATATTTATATTTTGTTTTCTCTTGCTTGTCGTTCTTACAAACCAATTCCTTTGTTTTTCTCCTGCATATGCGACCAGCGAAAATTTGAACTCATAAATTTAAAGTCGGTTATTGGTGCATATTTACCGCTCATTTGCTGTGAGGTTCAGGTACTTAATTATCACAAGTTCAAGTAACAGAGACTACACAGTCTAAACCAAAAATGTTCATGGCAAAATTATGGTATACATTCGATTTTAATCGCGTGGGAAGAAAGGATCTATCTCAACCGTTCAAAATAAAAAGTTGTCAGCTTTTAGTTGAAAAAACTTTTACACCAATCAAATCATTTTTTCAATCTTCCACTTGCTAAAATTCGGCTCTATTCTGCATAACCCCAAAAAAAATAAAAAAATAATGTTTCACTTAAATTTTTTTCCCTCAATTTTAGGTCCAATCTAATTTCAGTTTTCAAATTTTAAAATGTTCATATCTCGTGTCTGATACTTTATGGTTCCACTCTTCAAGAATTCCGAATCCTTCTCTTGAAGCCTATCTCGGTTTCAGTTTTCAAGCTACTAACTTGTTTCATAATACACATTCTCTCAAAGTCATTGCTAAAAACTGGATTATAATTACCTTAATCAGGCTTAATTTCGATATTTTCACATTCCGTATCTAGATTTTGGGAATTTTAGATTCTCAACCAAAAAAAAAAAAAAAAACACTTGTATTCTAACATTATGATGACAAAATTAATCTTAATTGAAACGTACTTGATCTTCAAATGATAATTAATATCCTGTTTATAACGACTTTTAAAAGGAAGGACTATTATAAGATAATTAATAATTCGAGAACTAGTTCAAAAATGTTTTAAAAGTCTAGGAACTAAAATAGGATCGAACTTATAATTCAGAGACCAAATATGAAATTAACCCAAAAATTAATGTACCTTAGCTTCTTCATAACTTCATGGTTACTATTATCCAATAAGCTCTTCAGCTTTTCCGCAGATGCTTCCTACATCAATAGAAACAAGCTAACTCTATTTGGCTCCACACAAAGAAATTGACTCTTCAAAAAGATAGAAAATATTTCTTAACGTGGGAATGATCAAATTTTGCTAGGCACATCACATAATATAAGTATGTGTTATCTTCATCTACCCCTTGAACGTTAGGATCATTCTTATTTTGTCTTTTGAACTTTAAAATCCCGCTTTGCCTCCTAAATATTAAATAGCCCACACTTAACCTCTTTTATTATCCAGCACTACCCTTATATTTTATGCTGATTAGTCAAAAAAAAATATATTGAAAAGAAAACTTATAAGATTTTTCTCATCTATGTCCTAAATTTTAGGGTCATTCTCACTTTATTCTTTGAACTTTAAAAACTCCCACCTTGCTCCCTGAATTTTGAATTTGTCTCACGTGTCATATTTTTATTGACATATACAATCAATTGATAATACTTTAAACACATAAAAATAAAAGAACGACAACTCAAATATTGTTAAAAGTTGATATTTATAATATTTTTTTGTTATATAAATGAAGTGCTACTGTAGAAACTTCATCCGTGGCAACAATTCTTGTCCCCAAAAAGCCAGGCAGGCATTCGGATAAATATTCATGTTTGGTACGGGTGAGAGTTGAGATCTTCTGATTCTCCACCTGCCACCGTGGAAATTACTTTACTAGAATACCCCTTATTTTTTTTTCATTTTTTTTTTATTTTTTACATTTTTGAATTTGGATAGTTTGGATTCACCAATAATAATGGCGCTTATAAGCTGCTCTGCTCTGATGGTTTCTCAGTTTTATCACAAAAACAAAGCCTGCACTGGTTTTTTATTGAGCCAAAAAAAAATAAAAAAATAAAAGCCTGCACTGGTTTTTGTATGTTTAATAAGGGGCTTGGAACTGGTTGAAAAGACATTGGAGGTTCTTCCTTTGGGATTTGACATTGGACCAACTCTGTGTTTTTGCTTTTCCTTGTCTTCTTATTTGTATTGTATACATACAGGGAGTTTTTACCGGAACTCTCATATTTTCTCTATCAATGAAAGAACCTGTAGTTTTAACATATTGGATTAACCTTTTTACGAATTGATATCTATCCCATTGTTCACGTTGAAAATTTACGATACGTTTACACAAAATTGTTCTCATTCATAAACAAACAAAACTGTTAAAATGTTAATCCAACAGTTAAAGATAATAACAAATTTCTGCTATGGAAATTCCCATCTATAGTTCTTGCGTTACATTTTTTTGGTTCCGTTTCTGTTTCTATGCAATAAGAGATCCAAATCACAATGTAATTTTCTCGTTGCGGGAAATTTCTTGTGTTAGTATTATAGTTTGACTGAAAAAAATGAACAAAAGAACAAAAATCTGGGTAAATATACATTAGGCATGTAGCATATTTTGTTATTGATTAAATAAAAATAAAATGAAGAATGTAGTTTATCTCCTAATTAACGACCTCCTAACAATTAATATTAAATTTTGAAGAATTTTTTATTTTTTTTTTTAAATAGAGCAATTAGGGAAGAAGTGGTTCTTATATGTTGAAGCTATTCTTACTTTCTTTTCTTATTCATCTGACCTTTTAATCCAAATCATGTATTTTTATTTATTTATTTTTACATCTGTCTCATTTCCCTAACTCAATTAGGGTTAGTTTTATCGTCAAAAATAGTCTCCATCTCTTCTAAGGTCTTCCCTTTTGTCTCTGGCAAAAAGAAGTAGAAGAACATTGTTGCAACCACCATGACACCCCCAAGCACAAAAAACATTCCTCCAAATGTTATTTCCTTAGAAATTGTAAGAAATGTCATTGACACCACCCCACTAACCAACCGGTTTACCGACACCGCTAGGCTCGAGCCTTGGGCCCGAAGCCTCATTGGGAAAATCTCCGAAGAGTATACCCATGTAATTGGGCCGAGCCCAATTGAAAAGAACGACACGTCGGCGCTTACGGCTAGAATGCACAGCATGATGGCCCAAACCGACTTGCGGTCTAAGCCCTCCAAGAACCTCGAGCCCAAGCCCAATCCCGCGAGCGACACCGCCATCCCGGCGGAGCCCAACAACAATAGAGGCCGTCTCCCGAATTTATCCAAATAAAGGGCCGAGAACAGCACAAAGCACATCTTTGCAAGGCCCATAATGACATTCACGCCGAAGAGATGCTTTTTCTTGTGGATTCCAGCGGCTCTGAAAACCTCCGGGCAGTAATATATAACGGCGTCGTTTCCACTAGCCTGCATGAAAAAGTTGATTCCTATTGCTGCCACAAGCATCCGACGAATGGGCCTTGTTGGGCTTACAAAAAGCTCCTTCCAAACCCCTTGTCCACTCCAACCATTTGGATCGCCTTCATGGGCCGAGCCCAAGCCCAAAGTAGCCTTTGTAATTTCCTGATACCTAAGCTCAGCTTCATCTTCGGTGGAGGAAGTCTTGACAAGAACCTGTTTTGCCTCACTCAATTTGCCCTTCATGGCCAGCCAGCGAGGTGACTCCGGCATAATCATGACGCTGAAAGCTATACCAATCGCCGGCACCGCTGCGAGACTGAGCATCAGCCTCCAATTTATGTGAACCGGAAGGCTTGACAAGGCGTAATTGAGTATGTAACCTAGTAAAATGCCAAATGTGATGAACACTTCCGGGAGGGAGGTGAGTAGGCCCCGGGACATGGCCGGCGAGAGCTCGGCGGTGTAGATGGGAGCGATGTTGAGGGCGTAGCCAACGCCGATGCCGGCGACAATCCGGCCCGCCAGTAGGCATGGGAAGGATGGTGCTAGGCCCATGAGGAGTGCACCCATTAGAAATGTTGTTGCGACCAAGAGTATAGTGTAACGCCTGCCTATATAGTCCGAGGTCTTACCACATGCTAGTGATCCTATTAAGGAGAACACATTTAATGTGCCTACCAAAATCTCCACTTGTGTTGATGTTATTTTCAGGTTCTCTTTGATGAAAAGCACTGCACCACTCATCACTCCAATATCTACATATATTTATATACATACACACACATATATATATATATATATTAATATATGTATATATGAGATCTAAAGAGAAGAAAAGTGAAAAATGAAATTTAATTAACAAGAAAAAATAGGAATAAGGAACTCACCATAACCCAACAAGATAGAGTTAGTGGAGGCCAAAAGAGCGCAGAGAAGAGTGTATTTGTTTATCCCAGCTTCACTATTACCAAAATTAGAATTCTCATCTTGGGATTGAAATTCAGTCCTGGCCTCCATGTGAGGAGACACTGCAGAGAAAGGCTTTTTATTTTTATTTTTATTTATTTATTTATTTTTTTTGGAAGTTGTGGTGTTTGTTGTGTGCGGGGGTGGGGGATCAAATAAATGGCGTGTTTGAGGGTAGGTGAGGAATGTGAAAGTAAATGGCGGGTTTTGTGCCGTTTGAGAAAGGCAGACAAAATTTGCATGAAATGCTGAAATTTGGCATCACACAAGGAACTGAACCAACGACACGCCCTGCAACACTGAAATTGATTTAAGGCTCTATATGACGTTTAAGTTGAATTTCAATTAAACTGTAATTTTTCATCTCAAAATTTTTTTTTTTAAGTCAAAAAAATTTATAATTAATTTTTAAATAATCAACTAATTTTAACTTAAAAATTTCATCTTCAACCGACGAACCAAACAGATGCTTAGTGTTTTTGTCTAAAAAAACTCTAAAAAGAAGTAATCTTTTATTTGTTCTGATCGTGGATGTTGGTCTAGTCTAATTCACCACGTGGTATTCCTTTAACCATTTTTGTATAAATTATTGTGTTGCGTCTACTCTTCGGTCTATATGGCTACTTTTTTTTGTCACAATGACAACGACACGTTTAAATGGGGTAGAGAGTTTATTAGGGTCACAGTAAATTCTAAACTCAGTGAAAGGATCTATTCAAGATAATTAATGTAAGGGATGTATGAATAAATAGTCTTTTTTAAATAATTTTTTAAAGTAAATGTACGAAATTTTGTACAATTAGATAAATATTCTAAAAAATGATTAATTAATGATTAACTGATTGATCAATATTAATATGTATAACTGATTGATTATGATCAATCAATACCTAAATAAAATAAAGTTCGGTCATTTTTTAGAAAGTGTTTAAAAAACTTACAATGCATTAATTCACTTGACGTTGATTGTCATCTTTTCACGCTAACTATACTATATTAACATTTATTAATTGATATATTAATTATTTTAAAATATTTAATAATTAAAATGACAATTTATATAAAAAGTATATATTAGCATCCTAATAATATTTATAAAAAAAAAAAAAGTATTTGGCTTCTACGAGGCATAGCCTTTAATAAGTATATAGAAGGTTTTTGGTAGAGTTATTAGCTAATTTTGCTGTGTGACTCCTGGCATTTTTAAAAGCTACATCAAAGCATCCAACGTAGTCTTGTATTACTTTAATGTGGAAAGCCAACAACATTTTGACATGTAAGTCAAGGTCTTTTGGTGCTTAAGTTTGGTTTATAAGTATGTGCAATACGCTTTGAGTCTTATCTACAAGAATCAATGTGATTAACAACATACTACCCCCACCAAATTGTTAGATTATAAAATTATTATCAATCTACCTTCTAACCGCTTAAACTTTTGATATGGATTAATAAGTTAAACATAAACAGAACGTAGAAAGTATAAACTTTTAGGATGAATTGAAAAATTAACAAAACTAGACTCGATCCATATACAAGAAACACCACCTCTAGTCTACTCAAAAGTGTACATACATAATATATATATGCTCTCCCGTGCGGCAGTCGGACTTACGGCGGAGAGATAGAGAGAAAGAGAGAGGAGTGCACCCGATACAACCCATCTCCCAAACCGGTACAACCCAACAAACACCCGCTGCCACCATCACCTCTCCCCTTCCCCTCAACCCATATGCAAGGTAGCATCCTTAAGACTGTCTACGACCTTGTACAACTCCTTGAGGTGGCCATTGACCAGGACGCCGAAGTTGTGTGTCGATGACCTTCTCCAACCTTGCAGCCGGGCGACCATTCCGGGGGTGCCGTTTGTGTCCGGCAAAAAAAGGGGTGCCGGACCCATATATATATATATATATATATATACACCCAAGCCATTGGGGGAAATCCTACCTACTTTTAAAAATAAATATCTTCTAACATCAAAATTTAAACTATTTGTCTCCAAAATCTCCTCATGTCCTAAAAAGAATGCTTTTTTATTTCTCATGCAACAATAAAACCAAACTGCCCGTCAAAACCCACTTGAAAGGCAACTTTGGAAAATGACATGTAATCTCTCTCGTAATCTCTCTCGTAATCTCTCTCTCTCTCTCTCTCGTAATGTTGTCTCAAGAAAGGAGTTTGTAGCCATGATTATTTTTATCGTTATTATCATGACGAACCTCGTCCTCAAACAGAGCTCCAATCTCCTCCAAGCTCTTTCCTTTTGTCTCGGGACAATACAAGTAAAAGAACACAGTAGCCACAACCATTACACCCGACAAAACAAAAAACATTCCTCCAAACGTTATCTCGTTCGAAATGCTTAAAAACGTCATCGAAACCAACCCACTCACTAACCTGTTCACCGATATCGCCAAGCTCGAACCTCGGGCCCGATACCTGAGCGGGAAAATCTCCGACGAGTACACCCACGTAATGGGCCCAAGCCCAATTGAGAAGAAAGACACCGCCGCGCACACTGCCACAACGCACAAGGCTACGGCCCACTCAGGCTTGGGCTCGACATGCTCGAGAAACTTGGACCCCAGGCCGAGCCCAGCTAGTGACAAGGCCATTCCGGCTGATCCCAATAGCAAAAGCGGCCTTCTTCCGAAGTTGTCCAAGAAGAGAGCCGAGATCAAAACGAATGTCGTTTTCGCGATTCCCATTATCACCGTCACGCCGACTAGTTTTCGACTGTTCTGAATCCCGGCGTCTCTGAAGACCTCCGGGCTGTAGTACACAACGGCGTCGTTTCCTGAGGCTTGCATGAAGAAGTTGACGCCGACGGCGGCAATGAGGATTCTCCGGACCGAACGCGACGGCCGGAAGAGGAGCTCCTTCCAGACGCCTTGTCCTCGCCAGTTGGTGCTGCATAACGACGCCGCTTTGACGATCTCCGACAGCCGCCTCTCGGCCTCCTCCGTCGTGTCGGAGATTCTCACCAGAACATTCCTCGCCTCCTCCAACCGACCTCTCATCACCAGCCACCGCGGCGACTCCGGCATCGCCAGAACCCCGATCGCGACGGCCACGGCCGGCGCCGCCGCTATTCCGAGCATAAGCCGCCAGCTCACGCTAGGCGAAAGGCCTGACAGCGCGTAATTCGAGATGTAGCCGAGGAGGATCCCGACATTGATGAAGACCTCCGGGAGGGAGGTGAGGAAGCCACGGGTCATGGCCGGGGAGATCTCGGCGACGTAGACCGGAGCGATCATGAGGGAGAATCCGACGCCGATCCCGGCGACGAATCGGCCGGCCATGAGGAAGAGGAACGACGGCGCAAGTCCCATCAGGATCGCGCCGATCAGGAACGTCAGCGCCGCGAGGACGATCGTGTACCGCCGGCCGATCGAATCCGAGGTCTTTCCCGACGCGAGAGATCCGATTAAGGAACACACATTCAACGAACCGACCAGGATTTCGACCTCCGTCGTCGAAATTCCGAGGTCTTCTCTGATGAAAAGCGCCGCGCCGCTCATAACTCCGATATCTGCACAACAAACACAAAAAAAGTTTCAACCTTTGAAAAGATTTCGAATAATCTTTCGAATCAAGTCCCTTCTCTGAACTCACCATAGCCTAGGAGAACAGAATTCGTGGACGCCAGAATTGCTCCGGCGAGAACGTATCCGTTGATTCGAGCCTGTCTGTGAGGAGAAGAAGACGAGGCCTCTGATTTGTTGTTTGTGACATGTTTCAGGTTGATTTCTGATTCTGAGTCAGGAAGAGGGTGGTAGCTGTTGGAATCGTCCTTGTTTGGATGGAGAGAAAATGAAGAGAGAGACATTGCTGTGTACGTGATAATAATGAGAAAAAGACCAGCACAAAACTGAGGGGTTTGTGCGTGTGCCAACAACGCCCAAAGAACACGCCTCAAGTGGTGGCGATGTCTATCCATGTTTTATAGTCTTTATGCGTGTTATTTTTAATCATTAAAATATTAATATTGTCTCAAACTCTGACGATGCTCATTATTATCCACTTTCTTTTTGTTTTATTATTATTATTTTTTTCGCCAACGTACACGGATGTGACATTTTTTTGTTTAACATTCGTTTAAATCGGTATTTGAAATTGGGTGAACATGTGATAGAGATCCCGAGTCTTTTTTTAAACCGTTGAGATTTAATCGAATGGTTAAAATATTGATGGTGTATCATATTATCATATATCTTATCTCACATAATACTTTTCACTTAAAGTCTTCTTCGTCGCCGGCGATCTTTCCGTCGCGGGCGACGAACGCCGCAACCCACCCCGACGCTGGCAACCCACATCCGGCCCCCGACCGGCCACCGCCGCTAGCGATTTTCTCTCTCTTCTCTTCTCTCTCTCTCTTCTCCTCTCTCCCGCCGCCCCCCACCTCCGACCCCCAGCCTGCCCCCCGGCTTGCCCGATGAGCCCCCCACCCTAGGCCCCCCGCCCCCCCGGTACCCCCCCTGGCCCCCTCTTTCTTTTCCCCTTTCTCTCTCTTTTCCTCTCATCCCTTCTCTCCCTCTTCCCGGCCCTCGGCCCCCCACCCCTGGCCGCCCGGCGCCCCCCCATCCCACCCCACCCTCTAAAGAGAGAGAGGGGGGTCGCTGGCGGCCGGCCAGTTGGGGCTGGGGCCGGAGGTGAGTCGCCGCGGGAAAGAGGAGAAAGGGAAGAGAAAGAGAATCGCCGGCGATGGAAAGATCACCGACGACGGAAAAGACTCTGGGTGGGAAGTATTATGTGAGGTAAGGTGTATGATAATATGGTACACCATCAATGTTTCAACCGTTCAATTAAATCTCAACGATTTAAAAAAGGGCTCTACCGGTAGAGATCCTAAAAGTGTCTCTACCACAGACTCACCCTTTGAAATTAAAATTGATTATTTTTTTAAAAACTAATTCTGATTTTTTTATAAAAATAAAAAAATTAATAAAAAATATAATTTAGTTGGAGTTAAATTAATATGTCAAACAAAGTCTTAGGGCTTATTTGGTGAAACGGTTCAACTCAAACTAAACTGTACTTTTTCATCTCAGTTTTTATCTTTTTCTAAAAATCAACAAAAATTATAACTACTTTTTAAAAAATCAACCAACTCAAACTTAAAAATTTCAATTCAAACCGTTTAACCAAATGGACCCTTAACCTTTTCTAGTATGACTTGAGCAACTTAAAAAAAAAAAAAACTTAGAGCAACAACATCACTTGTTTTGTGTTTTTTTTTTGTTCGGTAAAAAAACTAGAGGCTCATTAAAATAGCAAAAATAAAAATCCTTAACTGGTGGCTAAAGAATAAAGATGGTTACTTTGGAAGTTTTCCCAAAAAAAAGGAAAATATTTTTGACCCAACTCATTGTAACAAATTTTTTTTTCTTTCTCTATTTATTTATTTATTATTATTATTTTGTTTCTTCCCTCGTTTTCAATGCATAGCAATTTTCTTCAAAAAGGGAGGACAAAAAAAAGTCTTGTAGAAAACATCCCCAACTTTTTTTTTTTTTTTTTTTTGATAAATCTACGGTAAAATTTCATTTATAAACCCTATTAGTAGAACTCATTTTTAAACCGTTTAAATATGATCGAATGATAAAAATGTTATTATTATAATGCACATTACCTCATAATAGTATATAATAATTAATATATTAAACAAATAATTTAAAAAATAATATAAAATAAAACAGACATTCACTGATGAAAGGTTTGAGGGGAGAAGCTCTTCACCGGTGGCTCAACATTGACGGGGCGGGGGCTTGTCGTCATCAGGGGCGTCACATGGTCAGTCGCAGGTCATTTCCTGGGATCATCAGACTCGCGAGTGGGTGGTCCGTCGCCTGTGGTCGCAGGCCTCGGGAGAGGAGGGCCTCATCATGGTGGGAGGGGGGTGGGCACATATCTAGTTTTATCTTCAACAGATAAACCAAACGTAAACTTTTAGTTTCTTTGAATTTTTTTATTTTTTAGTATATAATACTATGAGGTAATGTGCATTGTAGTTATCATGCATAAATGATATCTCAGTTGTTCAATTACATCATAATGATTTAAAAATCAGTTTTATTAATAATGGTATATAAATAAGACTTTATCACAGACTTATTATTATTATTATTATTTTTTTTTTTTTGCTAAAGACCCCCACTATTTCTTTAACTTTTTTTTCCCCCTTGAAGAGGCACTATTTATTTAACTTGTACAAAAGAATGACTAACAACTAATAATCAACTATTCTTTCTACCAAAAAACTAATAATCAACTATTCTAGAAAAAAAAAAAAATCATTATACCAAAAATAATAATAATAATAATAATTTCCCCAAAGGGAATGCTGTCAACACACGCCTCCTGTTGTTGTTGTTATTTTCTTTTTTTCTTTTTGCTTTTTTTTTTTTAAATCACACAGGCCTCTTGTTGTTGTTATTTTTTTTCTTTTTCTTTGAAAATCACACACGCCTCTTTTTTTTTTTTTTTGGCTAAATCACACACGCCTCTTGATAATGCAGTTATAATGGAAAACAGTACTCGCTTTTTTAATTTTGCTGCACTGTTCATAAAAATAAATAAAATGAACACTTTTTAAGACGGATCCTATAATATAAAAACATAACTTTATGTATGAAATATGAAAATTAAGGTATGTGGTTTATTTTAATTATCTAATTTAATAGATGATCGAATTTTTTTTTATAGCAAATTGGCCTTTTTTTTTTTTTTTTTAGATTTGGTCAATCAGTAGTGATCAATCACTGATTAACTTGAAAATTGATGATTTATAATAAGATCAATCAAACATTGATTAAGGTCAATCACTGATTTATCAAATTAGTTGATCATAACTAATTTTTAAAAATTCGGTCGGTGGATAAAAAAACTTATTTTAAAAAGCTATTTTTCTCTAATTCCCATCTTTAAAGTATAAATTTCCAACTCATAAACGCCCAAGCATCTAACCATTGGATGGATTGAACTGGATAATGGTTGGAAACTGAAGTGCTATGGAATTTGGAAAGCTACCAGTCGAGACGATGCTTCAATTCTTAAGGAAAATTAGAAAATCTCATTCTCTCTGGACACTTGAAATATTTAATTATTCTATCATAGTTTAACAATTGACTTAATCAAAATATATATGTAGATATCAAATCCTACAATTTTAAGTTAAAACAAAAACAAAAACAAAAACAAAGGGATAGAGTCTCTAGTTATTAGTATAATCACAATTTCGGTCACTGAATTTCTTTCACAAATAATTTCTGATTATTTTTTCTTTGTTAAAATTTTGATAATTACGATTAATTATGAATCATTAAGATATTACAAAGATAAACACACAATGATCTATTACATGATAATCATTTAAAAATTTATAGAAACAACTCTATTTAATGAAAAAATGATCATTTGTAAAATTTTGTTTTTAATTTGATAGAGAGACTATTTAAATTTCATACCTAAACATTAAAAAGGTGTAGAGTCGTCACTAAATTAAATCTATGATAACATCGGATCGCAGTGTTAAGCCTATAAATTCAATGCTGAAATATTCTATTAGCTGAAAGCTTGAACTAAATATGACACGTTTATATTCTTTTCATTACTCAAGACTCTTAAGTGAAACAAACAAACTTAAAAGTAGAAATAAACACTTTTTATATAAGGGTGAGATTTCAATGGTTACTCTAATATTTACTCATGCGTGGTTATCACTATCTTAAGTGTTTGATATTGATCAAACGGTTATTATAAATTGGGTAATTCGTCAAAAAAATTTATGATAATTAATGAGTATTGAACTTAGAGAGCTTAATAAATGTGAATAAGGTGGGCAACTTGTTCTTAACTTATTGATATATTTTCATTAATATTTTTATTTAAATAGAATCTAAATAAATTATCCAGTAAATTGGGTATACTACCTATGTTATACATCCACTCAATTAAAATTTGATATTTGGATAGTTGTTTATATCATCATTTTATTTTATGTTTCTTTTTCTAGCATTATTTCATTTATTGAATCAAAATAACAATAAATATTGTTCTTCTAAATCTCTTATATTTTAATTAATATTAAACCATAGCCTCTTTATTTTAAAAAACTTATTTTATACATTTAAATTTATAATAACCCTTGCAATTTTTTTTTTTTTTTTTGGCCCTTTATGAACGGAAAGTTGAAGGGCAGCGAGATCTCGTTGGTTATAAAGGCGTCCATTGGTGCCAAAAACTATTATTTATAATGTTAATTATAGTATATTATCACTTTTTAATCAATTTTCTTCGTAGTCGTAGAGAGGTGTTTTTTTTTTTTCAATAACAAAGCTTTTAACTGTACAAGAAAAATTAAGAAACTATTTCCAAAAACTATTGTGATATGACATTATTGTCAATGACTACAAAAAATATGTTTGAATCAAAACCAAATTAAGTTTGTTATTGTTTTAATTTCAAAATAAAAGGTTTGTTGTTGTTTTACCGAATGTAAAGGTAGTCAAACCAGCAAGTCCAAGCCAAACTTTCATATAATTATTGCAAAGAAAAGGCCTGGTTGGGTATTGTTTCCAAAACATTTTGAAAATAAATCTCGCGGTTTTTATTAAAATTGTTTTGAAAATGATTTTGAAATAGTATTTGTTTTTCTCTCTACCTAATACCATTCTAACAATCTATCGATCCAATATCATTGACAAACATTTTATTGACACACATTCTAATGATTTTTCCCTATGTAAAATAAAATATAAACATTTTATGTTGTTTCGCTTTTTTTTTTTTGGTTCCTTTTCAACAATAACAAAGCCAGGATTTAAATCCAGTGGGGGCACAAAAAATAATAAAATGTTAAAATTAAAATTGTTAGAAATTTATATAGGTATTTCTTAGTAATAAAATTTTATTAAGTATGCAACAAATTATGAATTTGCTTAATGGATGTTATGGTTTTAATGTTTCTAAATAGACGTTCAGATACTAAACTAATACTATAAAAATTAAAAAGTTAGTAAAAAAAAAAAACCTAAAAAGTCAATAAGTTTCTACAATTAGTATCGTTAATGTACTTTTAGACATATTATGAAAACCATAAATAAATTGAAAGCTAAAGAAAATAAAAGGGAGAACAGATGAAGGTATTAAAAGAACACAAACACAAAATAAAAGTAAAAATTAATAGAGCAAACTGGAAGAAAAAATGTATAAAAAAAAATAATAAAAAAAAAAGTTGAAACTTGAAGGCAAAAACGAAGGAAAGAAGCTTTAAATTTTTGATTACAATGCATCAAGGAGAGAAGGCTGCAGTAAAAGACTAAAAGCCCAAACAGGATAGTACCAAATTGTAGCGGGGGCATTGGGAGGAAGTGATATAGTATTTTATGTTTATAGTTTTTTTTTTTAACTGGTTGTTTTTAAATTAAATTAGAAAAAAAAGTGTTGAGTAATCTTGTTATATTTATTATTAATCTAATTATCATATTTAAAGTTAACAAGTTGATTTAACTTATTATAACAAGTCATATAAATTATCATATCGTCAAATGTAATTAATATATATATTTCTTTTTATAATTTTATCAATAATCATCAATAATTATATAAAAAAGAGTAATTATTGAAATCTCTTCCTTTATATCAACATGTTTGTATTACTTGGACAATTCAAGATTTCTCTTTCTCTCTCTCTCTCTCTTTTTTTTTCTTTTTTTTTTTTTTTTTTTGGTTAGAAAAAAAAAGTCTAAAAAAGATGATTGACATCAACATATCCACATCAACATATCCACACGAGCACCGATATAAATCTTTATTACAGTTCATTCATATTCATCTTTTTCTAAGTACATAAGAGCCTGTTTGATAGAGTAGTTTGAGTTGAGATTTTTAAGTTTCAATAGTAAATTTTTTTGAATTTTCAGAAAAGATAAAATTTTTTTTGAGAAAAAGATAAAAACTTTTTAAGAAAAAGATAAAAAAAAATTTGAATTGAATGATTTGAGTGGTTGAGACAAATAAGCCTTAAATTTTGTAGCAATCATAATTGGTACAGATGCATATAGATTTTCTTGTTCATTTGTGCACGTTTTATTATCAATTCAAATAAGTAACAATAACTTCCAACCAACGATATCTATATTTAAAAAAAGAAAAAGAAAAAAAGTGACAGATTCTTTTGAACTGGCCACATGGAGTTTCCAACCAATTATGTATTTTCCTTTTGCTATTATTTGTGATGGCCCATCTATGATTTGGACGCTTTTACGTCCTCCAATTAATGTAAAGGAATATTTAACGAGTATAAATTCTTATCCTACACTACTAATATGAATTATTATTTTAGTTATTAGATTAAATTTTAGTAGTTAGATCTATAATTAGAGTAATCTTATCTCACGCGCGTTGCTAATTTTTAAAGTAGATATTTATTTCAGACTGTTGAAAATCAATCCACTAATTAAAAATAAGAGAATACATAATAAAAGAACCTTTTAATCAAGAACGAGGAAAAAAAAAATTATACATTTCACAAGCGGCAAAACTGGTATGCAACTAAAGTTCCGCAACTAAAATAATGGTCAAACGTGGAAATAAAATTATAGGAAAATATGTTGCCACTTTTTAGGGGAAAAAATTATAAGCACGCAAACAAAAATATACGTAATACGTACAAATAATAAGTGTAAAATTATATTTCTTTTAAAGAAATAATGACAAATATGCTATTTTTTAAATATTAAAATATTTAAAGTAGATAACATATTTTAAAATGTTTGAGATAAATAGTGAATTAATGATTAATTGTTTATTTACGATAATTTTTAAGATAATTTTATTATAAATATACTTTATAAATAAATTATTTATAATAAATATGGTATTTTCCACAAATATTTTATTGACAAGAATATTTTTAAGATAATTTTATTATAAATAATGCTTCATAAATACATTATTTTTCATGAATATGCTATTTACTATTATCTAAAAAAAATTATGCTATTTACCATCACTAAAAAAGTTTGTAGCCTATTTCCCTCCTTCTCCCTTTATTTTATGTACTGATAACTTGAGAATGTTTAATTGCAAGATTGTCATCACACTTTCTCAAGACTATTGTTTTTAGATAATAATTATAATATTACACGCTTTCTTTAAAAGGAAAAAAAAAAGAAGACAAATTCTAAAAATGCAATTGATTGAAAAAAATTTTGTCCTTCAAAGCTAGATAGGACTACCTGATCTTAAGGCATAACTTATTAAAGAACTTCTAAGATAGAATCTCACCATCGATAATACGTAACTATGTTTCAATAACGCACAATAAAAAAATGCTTTTATTAATAGATCATATAAAAATAATAGTTCTTATAATAGTATAAAGTAGGAGATCAAATTATATATATTCTAAATTTATTGATGTAAAGTCAATAATGAAGTCACAAGAAAGAACGAGACACAGCCCTACATATATAGTTGAATACAAACATGCAATCCATGTGGTGAAGGTTCTAAGTTTGAATATTAATCAAAGGTCATTCATAAATATATATATATATATATATATTTATATTAATCAAAGGTCAAAACAAAAGATTACAATCAAATCCAGCCAAATAAAAAAAAAAAAAAAGAAATTAAATATGAGTTGGATTTTTAGCGAAACCTAATGAGTACATGCTTGAGTCTCCATACTTCTTAACCACATATCAATTATCAAGAGTCTCTTCCTTATCTGCTAATTTTATTTAGCACACCAGTAATTTTACTTATCACCAACACCCGTGTGTGTGTGTGTGTATATTATCCCATGATTATTTTGTTTATTGCGTTGAACGCCTAAATATTCGTCTAATTATACAAGACTTGTATACTGTTACATGACTGGACTATATGGGGGCTCTTAATATTATATCCTAATCCTGTCTGATCCATATTTTCCTTTTGATATGGATGTATGTATTTATATATTTGTATAAATATTAAATATATATTCTCTTGTCTGTTTATTTATGCATGTTCTATAATCTTTAGATAAATGACAATAATTTACAACCAACAGACAAGATTCTTTTGAGCTGCCGTTTGATTTTTCCAGCGTAATATGTGTTTCCCTTTTGCTATTATATACATGTTTGGAGCCTCCAATTTATATAATCGAGAGCCATTTAAAAAAAAAAAAAAAAAATTTGGTATGCAATTACAATAACTTTTCGTTTAGATTTGGTCAAAGACTCGAAGAAGGCAGAAATTTATTACAGAAAAACTTCGTCACTTTTTTTTTTTTTTTACCAGAATAAAGCATGAGCCACGCACACGTAAAAGATATTTATATATATATATATATATATAACAATGATTTGAGAAATATGTAACAATAAGAAACTTATTCATTATTCATTAAGTATTCTTTCATGATTATTAAGGATTTGTAGGTAAATGACTTTTTTTTTTTTTAAGTTATTTAATTAATGACTGAAGTTTTGTAAGAAAAATATTCGTTTTTTAAATATATCAATAAGTTAATCACTGATTAATCTGCCATTGATCAATTATTAATATGTATTTTTAACTAAATAATTATGATGAATCACTGATTAATGATCATTTTTTCAAAAAAAAAAAAAAAAAAAAAAAAAACTTCAATTATTTACTTAAATAAGTGTTTAAAAATTGTCCCTTTATCTAATTTTTAAATTATTATTACATAAAATACATGTTATTTTTTTAACTTGAGAACGAGGAATTTAAACTTTACATTTTTTAGTGCTATGCTTGTAATCACCATAAAATGAATGTTAATTTTACTTTTTTTCTCTGAAAGAAGGGGGGGGGGGGGGGGGGGGGGGGGGGGTACACTTTTGCAAAGCTAGATAAGATACGGGATCTTTAAGACACAACAAGTTGATGTAATTAAAAAAAAATATTCAGCAGCGCTAGATGGCTCTATATACAATATTAAAAAAAATAGTGGAATATGCGGTGAAGGTTCTAAGATTAACATGCTAATCAAAGGACAAATTCATTGATTTGCACAAAAGATTACAATTAATTCCAGCCAAATTTTTTAAAAAAAAACATCAATATGAGTAGGACTTTCAGCAAAAACCAAAATGAGAAGGGCATGCATGAGTCACCAAACCAATTTAGTTTTCCCTTTTATGTCATGTCTTTGTCATGTACAGTTTTGTTCAAATCTCCGTTATAAACTCACTTTTCAATTTAAAAATCCAAACTTTTGTAAGACAACATTTGAACAGTGTGTTTAAAACGAAGATCCAAAGAGAGGCATAATAAACGAACATTCCGATCACGGCAAATTGTGTATTTGCATTAGCATCAGGTATAGAAAACAACCTGTATCAGGGAGGGTAGGTAACTAGCACTCACAAGAAGGCACTGGGGTTCTCCTGAGAGCTCTTAGCTGGTTTACAGAAGAAGTAGAAGTTGATTGGCTTTAATTCAGATAACCGAAACAGGATTGTAAACCGCCACGATATTAGATATCAGAACAAGTTTGGCTCGAACAATTGTTCGATTACTAGTTATAATGAGGATGCTTGCTGTATTTACAAAGGTACATACAAATTGCTCCATCCTGGATAAATTTCATGATTTTAGACCAATTGAGAACTATCCTTTACATCTGTGCAATATCAATAAAATGAATAAAATCCGAACCAAATTGGGAGATCCAGTTCACTGCAGTGCCACAAAAGACCTCCCAGAACCAGAGATCCAATGCAAGGACCGAGGAGAATATGAGCAATGCTAGAGTCTGGTACCGGTTCAATGGCCAACCTGAAATTTCAGCCATCGTCTTCAGAAATGGAAGCGAACTGCTGTTTAAGTCTCTGTTCCTTATTGACCATGCTGTTACCCACCACACACGAGAAGGGACCAGGTTGAACTCCTCTCTTAGCCGCCGTCCCAAGTCTGGCATGTGTCCGCCCCCATAGAGTATCGCAATCCTGTTGTGGCCCTCTTCAAGTGCCCTTTCGAGCGCCTCAATTGCAGCTTTGTTTCTCTCGCCAATTATGACAGACCCCTCTTCTACATCAGCTGTCACCTGCGTGAACCTTCAGCAGACAATATCTACGCATCAGCTGTTGTTATGAAGTAAGATTGGCAGAAAGTGAAACCACAACTAATAACGGCTATTTTGTTTCAGCCATACTAATTGCAATGCTAGAGATGATATCACCGATTGTGTTCTTGCAGAGGATTTCAGCTAAATGAATTCAATTCATGGGTTTTACGTACCCAACGGATGAGTTTTCCCATAGTTTTTGGATGCCGTAGATGTCAAATAACTGAACAGCATAACATACAAGTCATAGAACTTGCAGGGAAAAAGGAGAAGTTCAATCTAGTTACTCACTCGGATGTTAATCTCTTTGCTAGGAATACTTTCATTGCAGCACCAAAATCTAGCCTAGACAAGGCTTCCAGCTCTGGGAACTCCGATGACTGGCTTCCAACATCAGCACAGACACCCCCAATAATGAGAAGGCCAACTAGTGGCATAGGAAGCACCCGTGAGGCCCACAGAAGCTTGGATCTCCAAGGACCAAGGTCTTCTCGAATCGAAGCAGGCTGAATCATAGCTTTTGTGGATTTAATAGTCATGTCTCTTGCAAAGGTGAAAAGCTTTCACCTTTTTCTGTCTGAAAGATATGATCGAATATTATTAGATAGTACCGCAGTGTAATCTAGCACAGAGAATAATGAGAGAGAGGTATTTCTAGAAGTTTATCATGTCCTAAATCTTTAGAACACAGGAAAGTAATGTGACAAAACTCTACTGAAAAATTAAATTTGAAGGGAAACGTCATCCACATCACCTAGCTCGTTAATTATCACACCGACTGATATTACCAGAGAGTAAATTTTTCATGTGCCAGAAATTTGACAATATATATATAACAATATGATACTCCATTTCATTTAGTTGAAGCAGAGAGATCTAACCTGTAGCAACTTGAAGGTCTCAAAATCAAGATCCGCATGGTACCAATTATCAGCCTGGTAATCTAGGCAATCTAATTGAAAATCAAGCATCAAAATTCGAGCCATCTGTCGCTGAATACATCCTAGGATGTTAAACCTCGGGAGCGTGAACTTTTCAGCTTCTTTGTTGCAGCAGGGTTTCGTCTATTCTCTAAAATCTCCCCTGCTGGCCACCATTTCATAAAGAACGCAATCATAGGTCTCAAGTTCCTCCTGAAGAGTCTTAAAGTACCTGACACCGCATTGAAATTATTCAAACCACAATCATATGGGATAATGAAGTTCTGGCGAAAATTTACCAATAAAACTAACACAATTTACTAGTTACGAGATTTGTATCTCTTTGTTGTACATAATTGAGTGGATACTATTCTGTGTGGCTTAGATTACTACTTGAGCGATGAAAATCCTTCTTCTTAAATCTCTGTATCTCTTGTTGTTTATCTTTGGGTGATGGTTATTCTGTATCCCTTAGATTAGCACGTGAGTGGTGAGACTCGTTTCCTTTCTGTTCTTTGAGAATTGAAATTCAAATATCTTATCTACCATAGTTTTTCTACTTCGCCTCTTTGATTTTCATACCTTCGGATAAAAACTACCTTCGTTAACCCCTTAAACATGCCTTAATTCTAACCTCATTCATAAGTAAAAGGAGCTTCTTTAGCATTCATTATGTCCAAAATTAAGCTTGATACTTCTTTTTTAGCGATAATAACAAAAACCACCCCTTTGTTTCATTGAAATTTTGCATTCCACCCCAATGTGTTCAGAACATGTACTTATCCATTAAATTAACGCGATTTGTAAAATGTCGGGGGTGAAACTCTACATTTCGATGAAACACAAGGGAGGTTTTTCTTATTAACACAAATTTCAGAAAGTTAAAACTTATCTTGAAGTGGAAATTTAACATTAGCTAATCACTGAATTAACATGCGACAAGACATACTCTTTATCCGCGATGTGAATCGTCGAAACCAAATCCACCTACAAAACCCAAAAACAAGCAAACCCCGTCATTCAAAAAGACCAACACACAAACAAAATTCCCACTTGAAGCTTAATATATACATAAAACATATATATATATATATATATATATAAATACACATATATCGATATATAGAGAGAGAGGGGGTGAACAAAAGTACCTGAAGAAAGGCTGCAAAAGAGCCCAAGGGAACCTCTTCCGGTAGCTAACAACGGCGGTCTGCAACTCCCCATTGCCGCCATGGAGGCCGCGCTTGAACCTCATGAAATCGGCAATGGAGTTGTTCTGCAGAAACTGCTCGGCGGAGCCATCTTCGAGGGGAGAAGGAGGAGGAGGTTGAGCCGGAGACGAAGAAGCGAGGACCTTCGAGGGAGATGATGGCTTGAGAGACAGAGACTTCGGAAATCTGAGGAATCTTCTGGAAGATTCGGAGGAGGGATTGTCGGAGAATAATTGGAAGTGGACGGAAACGAAGATGTGGGGGAATACAGAATCGAGAGTGAAGTTGAGACCATCTTCAGAGAAATATGATTTTTTTTTTTTGGATAAAAACCAGAGTTGGATTTGAAAACCAGAACCTCTTCTTCTGGTTATTTCGGTTAAAGACACACTCTCTCTCTCTTTCTCTCTCTGTCTTCACTACCCTTCCTTTATTTCCAATTTTTAGATGAATTTTATTTATTTATTTATTTTTTCTAATTTTTGATTTTTTTTTTTCTCTAATTTGGGCTCTCTTTTTTTCTTTTTTTTTTGGGTTCTTTTTCTTTTTCTGGCTTTGCCTTGCACGCTTAGTTGCAAATGGATTGATGATGATATTTCAATTATAGTTAGTTAGGACCAGAAAGACTCTTAATTTTATATTTTTTTTGGAAAATTAAAGACTGTTGCTTTTGTTCAATGATTTTGATGGAGATATTTATTTCCAGCAAAGCAAAAATAGCATTAGACAAGTAGAGTTTTAATTTGTCTTAAGTACTAATTCTAATTGGTTTATATCTGCCTTCTTTATCATTATTATTATTATTATTATTATTATTTTGGCTTGAATATTTATTTTTCCCTCCATTTCTTGATAAATCCATTTCTTGATAAACCCTTTTCTACCCCTAAAAAAATAATTTTTGTGTGCCTAGTTTATTCGAATTCTCGAATTTGTTGAATGGTTTTAACCAGATCAAATTACAATTAAATATTCAGATAAAATCAAACTCCTTCACCTCCAACAATTACGTAATCTAATTATGAGAGGTGGGAATTTTCTTCATCTAATAAACAAGTCAAAAACAGATGGGGGTTCAAAGCTCTTTTCTAATCAATCAATACTCAAAAAAGGTTTTGAACCTGAAAGATCAGAAATATAACAAAATAAAAACTTTCCGCATGTGGACAAAACACTGGCAGCCAACGAAACCTAACCAAGTGCTTACTCTTCTAATACACTGCTAAGTTAACTTGCACTGCAGAGATACGGCGTGAAAGAGTTCACACACTACTTTCACGCAAAGAAAGCTAAATGAAGTGAGTAAACCATGCAATCATGTGAGGACACGAAACTCTAATCCCAACTTTTGAAATACCGATTTACATGACAAGTGAAAGAAGATTTATCAATAAGTAAAATATGACGATTTACCATCACGTAAATTGGTATCTAAATGTCTAATGGTCGGTTCCAAGATACAAGTTGGAAAATACTCCTCATGAAACGGCCTTATTGATGCTCAAAAGCAGGCACTAAAAACAATGGATTCAATGACGAAATACAGAAACATCTACAGTTTACGAAAATAATGAAATGATATAAAAATAAAAAATAATAGGCCTTCAGGTTATCAAGAACACAGCATCTCAGCTTCTGAATCTCCAGGAGAAGAAGGGAGGCTTGTCAAAAGAATGTCTCTGTTCAATTTGAATGAATTTCTACCAGGCTGTGTAAAGAATAAACCTTTTTTTTTCTTTTTTTTTTTTTTCCTTCTCCCTTTTAAGACCTAACT
Source organism: Ficus carica (assembly GCA_009761775.1). Taxonomy (NCBI): domain Eukaryota; kingdom Viridiplantae; phylum Streptophyta; class Magnoliopsida; order Rosales; family Moraceae; genus Ficus; species Ficus carica. The sequence continues at coordinate 13,250,476 of CM019747.1, read as the reverse complement.
TAAGCTGAAATTGATCTCATTACGTCAAAAGCTGAATTCCTGCTTGTAAATCCTCTAGGGTAATCGTACGTAGTTCTTCGGTGTCTATGCAGTCAAAGCTGAGCCTGAGGTCCAAGTTTTCTCGGGCGTTTACTAGCATTGGGTCTACCAAGCCTCCATTCATCTCCCTACGCTGCTTTTCAGTTGTTTCTCTCTGTATCAGTCCTGCAACGGCTTCGATGGTGCAGGAAGCATGCAACTTAAACCCATACAATAAGCTTTCCTCTGTTTGGTTACTCATCTTAATATGGAGAATAGTCGCTAATTCTTCCGAATTGAAGTCATCAAAGTGGAAGAACTTGGTAACCCTTCTGCAGAAACCTTCATTGGAAGCAATTACACGTTTCATTGGCCCGCTATAACCAGCGAATATGACCACTATTTTTCCGCTGTCCATAACAGACATGATTTCTTCTAATGCTTCCAAACCGTAGTCCTTATCATCTGCCTTCTGCATGGGTATCAATCGGTATGCTTCATCCACAAATAAAATTCCTCCTTCTGCGTCTTTAATCTGTTAAGTGTTGGCGAGAAGAATCAAAGTCAAGCAATTTTTACATTTAGTCCTGGATTGATATATATATATAAAACATGAATATTAGAAAGTCATGATGTTGTACCTTCCTCCTAGTTTTTGGTCCAGTATGACCAACAAATTCCCCAACCAAATCAGTCCGCTGTACTTCTGTTACCTTGTCTGTAGGTAGAATTCCCACCATATGGAGTAATTTTCCAAGAACACGAGCTATCATGGTTTTGCCTGTTGAATTTCGCAATGATTAAACCCGCATTTTCTAGCTAAACAAATAAGAGTGTCATGTGACAAGAAAAATAAATTCGCATTTATAATGGGAACACAAAAGAATTTATATAGTTCTTTTTAACCATCATCACAAAAAGCTAAGATTTATTATTATAGAAGTTCAAGTTCTAGAAAGGACGGCATTTTGCATTGGAAATAGAAATGATCACTATTTGTACCTGTTCCAGGGTTGCCAAGGAAGGCCATATGAGGCGGTCTTCGGGTACCAACTTTTAGACCGAGGGCCCTACGCCTTTCATCCAAAAGCATTCCCCTTGCCCATTTCCGTAATTGTATTTTGAGCTCGTTCAAGCCCACTATGTTTGATAATTCATTTTCAAGTTCATCCATCTTAGCTTTAGTTTCACTGCATGCTTCAATAGCTCTTCTCTTTCGCTGCTCTTCAAGGTGTGAGAATAATAGTTCCCTCAACTTTTCACTACCAGGACCTTTTGACAGATGGTTTAGAGGAGTCATTCTCTCCTGCAATTACAGTTATATCAACAATTAGCATTGACCTCGTATATTATAGTAAATTGGAATTTGCAAGTAAACGCAACCCACTATACATTGTCCTCAGCACTGCAATCAGCATTGTACTCGAGCAATGTCTTTACAGTTGAGTAATCTTCCGAACGGAGTGAATACCAGACAGCAAGGTGTAGGGGCGTCATCCCATTCTGCATAGACATGAATAGAGATTTATAAGCTACACTAGGACAATGATGTCCCCGTCAAAAACTTGAACCTGAATTATAATTAGAGAGTCAGGTGACAAGGAAAATGTACATTTGCTTTGGCTTCAATAAAAGCACCATGAGCAAGTAGCACCCGTGCAGCATCATTGCATCCATTCTTTGCTGCCATGTGCAAAGGAGTTTCTCCATACTGCAATTTTCAATTACACAGACACCCAGTAAAGATAAGATCCATCCAAACGGCGGATTTCATAGCTAGAACTGAAATTAATAAAATACAGATGGTACATTTTGACAACTGGGGGGAAAAAAAAAAAAAAAGAAAAAAAAATATATGAATATACTAACCATGTTCTTGGCTTTCCAACTCAACCTTCTCTGGCCCTGGAAACTCAAGAAGAAATTTAACTATCTCCGCCCTGTTGTAACCAGCAGACACGTGGAGGGGGGTTTGTGCCATCTGCATTTGAAATAAAAGCATAAGTCTAGAAACAACAGATAATAAACGATATTTTAGATCATCAAATAAAAGCTATGGTAAATGGTTTTAGTATTAAGCATCGATCTTTCTTCTTTTCTGGATAAGTTTCTGATTGGAGCAAACGTAGTAGAGACCGAATTAATACAAAATAAATCGTTGAACGGCTACATTTCTGAATGTCATCGTGTGCAGAAACATTGAAACAAGGAGAATAAAGTTTAAAACATAAAACTGATATATGGACAATTGCCATATTGTTAACAGATTATGTTCACTGAATGACATGACTAAACCATCTTAGCCATCCTAAGAGGTTAACAAAATTTCCTTTCCATACAAAATCTCGTCCACTTAGTAAGAAGAAGGAACAAACCTATACCAAAAATTCCGATTCACCGTATAATCATCTTCGGTTTATGCCCATCAAAGGGCATTTCAAATAATATCAAGCCAAACCGAGGAGCAAATCCTCATTCCTAAAAAAGAAGTTAGCTGAAGTTCATTCACTCTAGTTCGTTGCTCATGGTTATCGCCACGACTTGCCAAAGCTAAATCGTGAACAAATTCTATCGACCAAAGATTTAAAAAAAAAAAAAAAAAAAAACACATGCTAATTCACTACATTCAACACATTCTTCACCACAACAAAGCCATTGCAAATTTTTCCTCAACAACAAAACACTAACCAAAATGAACCAAACTCGTACAAATCACACAATCAATTCCGACAAAAAGGATAGCTTCGAACGTTGTTTAGCGAAAACATAGGGATAAAACAAGGAAATTGAAATTGAGGAAAATCGGAAAGGGGAAAGCGGACAAGGGAAGGGAAGAAGAGATCTTACAACGGGATTTCTCTCGTTGAGAAGAGAGGGATTTTCGCGAAGAAGTTTCTGAAATCCGAGAAGATCGCCGGACTGGGGCGTGACCGTGGATGGTGGAGGGCTTGCCAGATCTTGAGCGTTGATTGTGCGACCTCTGCATCTCGATCGAGCGATCGACCGTCCGTCCTCCAGGAAATCCAAAGAAATCTAGAGAGAGAGAGAGAGAGGAGAGAGAGAGAGAAAAGGAGGAGTCTTGATTGGCGGTGGTGAGTAACTAAAAAGAGGAAATGGACTCCCTTCGCGTCCGACTCCCGCGTTGCGTCCGAATCTATCACTCTCTCTCTCTCTCCCTTACTTCCCTCTCTATATTCACATATAATATATATACATAAGATACACATGTCTATATAAATAATTATAAACTCCTATGTTTTTTTTCAACATATATATATATATATATATTTTCAATTACGTTCTTTTCATGCGTGTTTATTTTAAGGACCAAACTGTCCCCGCCATTTTCCGTTGCATCTTCACAGCTGAGCTGGTGCCAACCGCCATTTGGACTTCCCCAGGTCTTAAAATGCGTTTGGTACATTAGTTAAGAATTAAAATTTTAAATTAACATTGATTAATGTTTTAAAAATTAATTATAATTTTTAATTATTTTTTAAAAAGAAAAAAAATTATAATAGAATTTTTGAATCCAAATTTAAGAACCAAATAAAAGGTTAATTTAATAGTTTGTTATTCTCTCTCTCTCTCTCTCTTCTAAGAGAAAAGTCAATGTGTTTTCAAATCCTTTGAATTAGGAGTACAATAAGAATCTACTACTATCACAGACGAAATGATAAGATATTTAACATAAAAATCCATGTGTTACATGTTAGAATTCAAAGTTCAATTTCAATAATAAACATGACAAATTGTACTCTCGTTATCTATATAAATAAAACGGACAAAACTCAAACCCGAATGGAGAGCATGAGAAGTCCTTGAGGCCGTTTGAAACAACAGTTCATAAGCAATTTTGTCATTAAATTAAAAAACCTCTCAAGTCTACATCTCACTTTCTTTCACTTAAATATTTAATGAAATTCAAACTTGATGAGTTTTTTTAGTGGAAAAAAAAAAAAAATCGAACTGAGTTTTATACTTTTCTTCTTATAGAGCAATTAAAAAAAGTGTTTTTCTTGTTTGTTTCAAGCACACATTTTGGCCATGACACTAAACCGAAGCTGTTCACCACCCAAATAATGCATTTAATGCATCGCTGGATTCCACCCGGACCTTATTGGATTGCAACTGGAGCTTATTATTCAATAATTCATAATCTGATTATGAATTATTTTTAATTGCTTGCTTGAATAATACAATACAAGAACTTTCGGATGCTGTTGCCTTCTTCCTAGGGACATCACATTAATCATGTTCGTTTGAGTTTTTCAAATGCATTATTGATTCCTACCTACGTATCTAGTCTAAATCTAATTAAAAGTGGAAGCAAGAGCTTAGCAAAATGTAAATTTGAAAATAAAAAATTCCTTTAGAAAAATTAAAAATTAATGGTGCTTTTGGAACTCAAGTTCCAACTCAAAATTTTCATCTCGGTTTTTATCTTTTTCTGAAAAGTCAACAAAAATTATAATTAGTTTTTGAAAAGTCAACTAACTCCAACTTAAAAATTTCATCTATAACTAACTTACCAAACGAAGGCTAAAAAAAAAAGGTTAAATAGATCAATTTTTGATTTACAGAATTTTTTTAATTAAATAGTTTTAAAATTTGTTGATTCATACAAGATATTGAATAGAATAATTATGAATAAAAGCTCTTTTTCATTCATCAATGTTGACAAAAGTTGCACCGTCCTAGAACTTTTGAAAACGTACATTATCTTATTTGATTATAGGACTATTGAGCTCAAATTTAGTATATTATCTTTCACCATACGTATCAGTACAAGTTGAATTTAAAAATTTCATTTACAATTAACTTACAAAATGGAGGTTAAAAAAAAAGGTTAAATAGATCAATTTTTGATTTACAGAATTTTTTTTATTAAATAGTTTTAAAATTTGTTGATTCATACAAGATATTAAAATAGAATAATTATGAATAAAAGCTCTTTTTCATTCATCAATGTTGACAAAGTTGCACCGTCCTAGAACTTTTGAAAACGTACATTATCTTATTTGATTATAGGACTATTGAGCTCAAATTTATTATATTATCTTTAACCACAACATATTAGTACAAGTCGAGAAGATCAAGGGAGAGAATTATGTCGACACACCAAACAAGTTTATTCACAGGTAGAATTGAATGGAACTCGGAATGAATCATGATCATATTAGAAAAGTTTTCACAATCAATAATCCAGGTCTATCATGAGAAGAAATCACGTAGTCAAGGCAAGAATCAACCAACAACCAACTTACTTTACCCTATTCTAGAAAGCTATGTTAGACAATATATAGGGAGCATAAACAACGAACAAGTAATTCAAATAAAATATAACAAAATTGATTATATCGAAACTCAACCTTAACTCGAAGGAAAGAATACAAAAAGAACGTCGAGGCACGTGAGACACGCTTTCCTTAAAACAGATTCGTCCCCTCCGGTAAGTGCACGAGGCTTCAACGGACGTCTGTCTCTCAGGATACAACGACAAACAACGGTAGTCTAGCACGATCGAAAACCGCTTCCGGCGAACTTGAAACCGAAGTCCTCCCTCTTTCACTAAAAACTCAAAACCCGACCACTACAAGAGAAAAACTCGAACAAGAAAACTACAAAAGGAAACTAGTGCTCTCGGATTTGTGTGTGTTCTTGGTGTATCTTCAATCTTGTGGAGGCCTCCTTTTATAGGAGCAAGAATTGGGTGTTACAAAAACCAAAGTCTTTGGTTTTAATCCGGATTAATGCATCATTAGAGCTGCCCATTTAACACCATTGGAATATGAATAGTTTTCGGAATATGAAAAGATGAAGACTATCCATATTCTTTAAAAAAAATTCGGAATTGTGTTGGAAGAAAAGAAAAAAAATTCCAAAACAAAGCCCGTGCGAGGGCAAGCTTGACGGACCAGCATTCGCGTCGCCCACAACGTGTGGGCGCACACATTGGGCCCCTAACCCACCGGGGCTAGGATTTACACCCCCCCTGCGCGTGAGAGAGCATCTTGGGTTCACAATCTTACTCAAGTTCAAAAGTGCAAATCCTTATAAAGTCCATCATGCTTTCATGCCTAAGCAATGTGGGACTCCACATTTACAACCAACTTTCCAACAAAATTCCATTCCAATGGGCACATTTTGAGCATCAATTTCTCATTCACCCGAATACCATTTTGAGTGTATGAATATATGAATTCGATCTCCTCGCGACGGAGAACGCAAATCCACCAAGACCCGTTAATTTTACGAAATGGGTCCCACTCAAATTTGGACCTCAAAATGGTTCCGTAAAATGATTTGAAAACCATTTTTCCAACAAGCTAGCTAGCAATAAAATCAGAAAGACATTTTCTACACTACATTTTGGCCATGAAGGACTCATGCCTCAGGACTTGAATTCACTACATTCTGGAGTTGCATTCTCTATTTTCTCCAACAACTCTATGTATTCTGAATTCCCCTTCTCTGCTTACTTTCACCCTTGTAACGGTTTATCAACTCTAATGAAATCCCCGTAAGTCACCATAGAAAACTAACTCTCATATTGATAGTATCATATCTAAATATTGTGTGTTCTCATCTTTCTTCTATTTTTCTGCCATTTACTTTACTGCAAAAGCATTCAATCAACTTGTAACACCGATTCGACTCAACAATTAAGTCAATGATCATGACTCAATTTGAACATTGATTTTACCTTTAACACAGTCTTAACTAGAATTAGGATCAATTTAAACATTTTTAATTCAAATAAAATCGTTCAAACTACAAGGTTTTTTTTTTTTTTTTTTTTATTGCAATCACCCCATTGTCAATTTAGTCATTCAATTCTTTAAAAAAAGTACTCCTTAAATTATTGTGACAACATCAGTTAGTCCAATTGGATGGTTTATATAAAAATTGGAAACTACTAAAAGTCTAATGGTTAGCATACTGACTTATATTGTCGAAGTCTAAGGATATTTTTATTTTAAGGTAGTTCTATAGGCTGAAAAGGCATATTTTTAAACGTTACATATGATTAACGTTAAAAAAAAAACAAAAAAAAAGTAGGTAAAACTAACAATTTATAATATATACCTTACGGTAAAAAATAAAGCTCTATCAATAAAGAATTTTTTGATACCCAATCATAGAATTTAGTCTCATTAAAGATATACCATAACAAATAAAAAGTGAAACACAATCTTAAGATATGGATATGGTTATTGTAACATATCCTTACATATATAAAATAAGCAATATTACTCTCTTTTAATTATAACAAGTGTCAACACATGGTCTTTTTGGGCTTTTCTTTTTTTTTCTTTCTTTTTCCTATTATCTTTATCTTATCTTAACATATAAAGCAATGGATTGTCACGTGTCAATTCATTGTTTTTTACTTATCTTTTATGCTTTTTCTTTCTTTTATCTTTTTCTTTTTCTTCTCTCATTTGTTTTATTTTATGCTTATACCTTTTATTTATTTCTTTTATCTTTTTCATCTCTCCTTACATATCTTAATATATAGGAAAGATATATATATATATATATATATCTATCAACCCTTTGTTTTTCTTTTCATTTCTTTTTTATGCTTTTATCTTTTTTTTTAAAATTTCTTTTATCTTTTTCGTTTCTTATTACACACGTATATATATATATAGACATAATCCTCTGTATATCTATTCCATAATAAATTTACGTCTATTATCAATAATAATAGTCAAAATATTTTTTTTTGAATTTTTCCTTTAAAATTTCATAAGGACGTTTTGATGTGAATTTTTAATCTTGTTAAAAATACTTTCATCTTTTTTTTTTTCCTTCTTATGTCATTATGTGCATTTTTTTTTTTTGTTATTTCCTTCTTATTTTATGGATTTTTTTTAGTATCTTTATGATTTTTTAATTGAGGAAATTACCTAAATAATCACATTTTTTTCATCTATTGACTAACATGACACAAATTCTCCATTTTTTACCAACATGACACAAGTTTTAGTCAACTTTAGTTTAATTTTGTGTTATGTTAGTTTAGTGTTAATTTTTTGTGTCATATTAGTGCAATATCTTTAAATTTTGTCATTCAGACGCTTTCCTCTTTTTAATTTGATTAAAAAAAAAGGCTTCGACTAAATTTTTTGGAGTTTCGGTGCGAAGTTTTGGTTTTTTTTTTTTTTTTTTAAGTTTCACATGGAGTTTCAATTTTTTATTTCTTTTTATTGTTTTGTCGTTTTGTACTTTTTCTTTTCTCTTTTTTTTTTTTTAATTCTCATTAAATTGTTATATATATTTTTTATTAATTTAGTTAAAACAGATTTTGTCTAAATTTTTTTTGAAATTTTGTTAAGAAGTTTCAACTTTTGTTTTTTAAGTTTCGTCTGAAGTTCCGGTTTTTTTTTCCCTTTTTTTTTAATTTTGTCGTTATGTACTTTTTCTTTTATTTTTATATATATTTTCTCTTTAAATTCTTATATCTTTTAAATAATATATTATTCACACACGCGGAGTGCGTATTAAACTAATATAAGTAACAAATACCAATTTCATTTCTATCCTAAAGAAAAAAAATAAAAAAAAAATTATTGCAGTTCCGATTTGGTACCCTATTTTTTGTCGAGCCACAAAAATGATGCCATGTCATTTAAAATTTGTTCCTACATAATTGGTTCTATAATTTTTCAAAATTTTAAAAATAGTCATAACTCATAGCTACATTAGCTTATCATAATTTGAGACATCAACTCTGAACTCGAGATTTTAGTTCTCCTTTATGGTAAAATAATGAAACTACAGCTTATAGGTATCTTAAAGATGCTATTATCGATAAGGAATGAGAGAGAGCGCTCTTAGCACTCCTCTTGATGGAATAATGCAATGCATATAATTCAACTTAGATACTGAAGTTCTGTGAGATTTTTTTTAATAGATGGAACTTCATTAGTTAAGATAGAAAAACTAAACAAAGAAAGTGTGTAATTTAACGGGATCTATTTATGGATCAATTTAGTTCTTTTTCAAAAAATTTTTGTGGTCGATCTGTCCGTAAAAAAATATACATGTTCTTGCTTGTGTATACTTAAAAAAAACTAAACAAAGAAGTGACCAAAAAAAAAAAGAAGAAGAAGAAGAGCATTAGTAAGGAATTAATCTTGTCCATATTGCAAAACCAAACATATGGACATTTTCAAAAAAAAAAAAAAAAAAATTTGGACAAACACGTTTTTCTTGAGTATACGTGATTTAAAGGTGTTCTATTTGGACATTTCACAACAGATTAGAGTTTCATTTTCTTGATGGATATGTATCACTATTTAATTTCAACCATGGCCCAATGATTCGTGCACTAACAAAATAGAAAAAATTACTTCAATAGTCATCTTTTTTTTTTATTTATTAATTAGCATGGTATAAATTCCTTTTTATTTATTTAATATGACACAAATTTAAATATATTTTTGTGTTATATTGATTTAGTATTAAACTTTTGTGTCATATTATTGCAGAGCTTTTACCCAACTAATATTTGCCATTGACCCTAACAAATGAGGCTTGAAATATTTATATAATAAACTTTTAAGAATATTTTTAAAATTATATAATTTCGTAATAATTATAGTAACTTTCACATAGAGTGTTATGAAGTTATACGATTCTACTATTTGTAAGATATATTAAATATATTACCATATTTTATATGTGAGTTGTTATTTTTTTAATTATAATTGTTTAATGTATTGTCTCATTAATTTGTTAAATTTATTAATAAAAAATGACAACTTATCACGTGAATTGGTACTCAAAAATTGATGTTAAAATTTATGTTTTTTTTAAACATTATTCATAAAAAAAAATTCAAATTTTAATTCATGACATGTTAATTCAATCCAATATAATACATATTTGTTACATATCTCATCTAAATTTGACAATTTAGAGTTGACACTAACAAGCTCATGTTAAAAAATTCACATTTAGCACTTCTCATGAAAAATTCCCGTTTTAATGCATGACGTGTTGATTCAATCTAATCCAATATAATTTTGTTACATATTTCTTCGGTTCTTCTAAATCCGACAATTTAGACTTGAGACTAACAAACTCACGTTAAAAAAATTCACATTTAATACTTCTCATGAAAAATTCACGTTTTAGTTCATGACGTTTTAATCTAATCCAATTCAATCAAATCCAAATTTATTACGTATCTCTCTCAAATTCGACAGTTTAGATTCACTTAACGGACTACTAAAATGATCTCACTATTTTTTCAACTGATGGACAATGAGTAGAAGCGACAATCTTCTTTCTTCTTCCTGTTCTTCTTTTCCCTGTTTCCGTGCCTAACTCACCAAGCCAATAAGAGACAAGATGACACAGACCCACATCGCCACGTGGCGTCTCATCGAAAGCAGATTGGGTTGCTTTAACGTGTGGTCTTCACAGTCCTCCGCCCACCTAAGATCTCCTCCCGAATCTCTTCCTCTTCACTCAGATATTTTTCCCCTCACTATAAAATTCATATATTTATTTAAAAAAAAAAAAAAAAAAAAACACACACACACACACACAACAAGAACAACTCGAATTCCAATGTACAAAAGTGTACCAAAACTCCCAAGATAATTGGAGAACATTTCTCCTTTAGTTAAAGTTAGTTATTTATTCCACTGTCGCTTGTTTTTTGTTTCAATGGCCGCAGTTACGAGGCTTCACATATGCCCACATGGCTTAGACCGGTTCAGCTTCAAGGACCAGCTCAGAACCGGTCCAGCAATCCTCCTCGGACCGGGTTTTCGGTATGGGGTTCGGTTGAAACGGTGCAGGGCTTACAGGTCTGGGGAGGATGAAGGGGATCGGGTGGGAGAGAAAGAGATGGAAAGTGCGAGAAAGTCCGGGAAAGCGAAGGAAAATTTGAGCTTACAGTTGAAGAAGGGAAGTGGGTTTTGGAGTTGTTTGAAGTATGCGGTTACGAGAGGTTTTGGATTTGGTCCAAGGAATGATGAGGAATATAGTAAGGCTGTGGACAAGTTGGAGGAAGTATTTTCCAAGGTGAGTTTTTTTTATTTTTTTTTATTTTTTTGGTTTCTGGGTCTCATCAATTATTTAATTTGCATGTCATTGAGTTTTAGATCGTTTTTGAACTTGCTAATTTTGATTAAAACAACTCTTTCCTCATATTTTTTATTTTCTATTTATTTTTTTGTCATGGTCGGCAGTGCAACCTTAAATTCTTAGATTTGATTATTGGGGAATTCTAGATAAACTAGTTAACATTACATTCTTGTTTTAGATCTTAAGAATTTGTGTGTGTGTGTATAGATATATGTAAATATATATATATATAAATATATATATATATATAAATATATACCTTTAGTACAGGCATATCAGTATAAGACAGTACTTTTCTAGCTCACCACAAAATATCAGGAACATAATCTAGTCTAAGATATGTTATGGTTATCTTAATACCAAGGTTTTTTTTTTTTTTTTTTTTTTACTGCTGACAAACATTTATTTCATGTAAATTTACCAGTAATTTCCAATAAAAAGTACAAATATAGGATCTTTATATTTAGCCTACCTTACCGTTGTCGAAAACGACCAGATTGCCATTCAAATTGGAAGATATATAGTGACAATGATGAGTACTGGAGTTATACTAGGAGTTGGATTTCAGTTGTCAGGTAAGCAAACATACAAATTAAGTACATTTCTACAAATTTTTTCAACTAATGATCCATATTGATACCTTAATGACCGGATTTCGTGAAGGCGGAGACAGCCAGTTGAATACCTTGATCTGGTATAGCTGGCTTGGAGGGATTATTATTGGGACTATGATTGGTGCTAACATGGTTTTGGAGGAACACTGCCGTGCTGGTCCACGCAATGTTGTCGTGACCGGAAGGTACCGTCCCTCTGTATCCTTAGTTGTCTTCAATTTTGAGGGCTTGTTAATGCTGTTTTAAGCTGAAAAATCCGTCTCTTTTTTCGCAACTTATTTCTAGTCGATCAGCATCCCAGGAAACTGTGATATCTGTTTTCGCAGCTGATAATTCTCTTTCTTGATTTTCCAATTCATTGTGCTTGAAGTCACATGAATAAGAATTTCAAGTAGGTCGTTAGCGTATTTTATATATCGCAATCCAAATTTCGTTGCTTGTTTTGATTGGTTTGTGCAGTACAAGAGGACTTGGGAAAGCACTTGCTCGTGAATTTCTTCTCTCTGGAGACCGTGTGGTTATTGCTTCTCGCAGGTGGTTTTCTTAGAAATGTTCACTATTTTTTTTTTTTTCCTGAATCTATTCAGTCCATAGGTTTATAGTTTTGTTTGTTACACAAATCCATTACTTTCCTAATGAAATGACGAAATTATGTGAAGGCAGCCCCGAGTCTGTACAAATAACGGTTAGAGAGCTAGAGGAAAACCTGGAGGAAGGTATAACCGCCGCAGGTGGCTCATCCAAAACAAACCTGGGCCGTGCAAAAGTGATTGGCATAGCATGCAATGTTTGTAATCCCGATGATGTGCAGAAATTGGCTAATTTTGCTGTCAATGAACTTGGTTCTATTGATATTTGGGTGAGGATTAGCCTCGATACTTGCCAATTGTCATTTATATCTTGTTGTTATCTCCTTAGATATTTGTTGAAGTTTTCACCTGCTATTCCGAACTTCATCTTCCGTATATGTCATCCTATAGTTGCTAGTTTTCAATGTTTTTTGAGGATAATTTCAAAGCGTTTTTCGCCACATGTGGTATGCAAATTGGAAAAGAAAAAGAAAAAAAATCAGCAGCTTCTGATATTTTCTCTTTGATTAATTACACTGTTTGACAGATAAATAATGCCGGGACAAACAAAGGATTTAGACCCTTGCTGCAGTTTAATGATGAAGATATTACACAGGTATTTGTCGACTAGCTCTTTATATATATTTTTTTTGGTAACATCTTGCCTAAATGTTGCAATTTTTGTGAAGAAACATAATTACAAATCCAGGGACTAGACTCTGATGCTTGTCTGCGGTTTGCTTTATTAGTACTAGTACTATTTCCTGAGCTTCTAACCATGGACTGACAACTGACTTATTTATGGAGAGTTTTGTCATCCTACTCCCTCTCTATCTTCTTCTTTCTGCGGGTGCAGAGAAGTTTTTCCCGCGGCTTCTTGTGCAATTTTCATCGTCATTTCTCCATACTATCCAAACATACGAAATAGAATCTGCTTCAAATGGTGCAACTGATTTTAACTTCTGCGTTTTTGCTAGATTGTCTCAACTAACCTGGTTGGCTCCCTACTCTGCACGCGTGAAGCTATGCGTGTAATGAGAAACCAAGCTAAGGGAGGGCACATATTTAACATGGACGGGGCAGGTTCTGGGGGATCGAGTACCCCTTTGACTGCTGTGTAAGTTCAATTTATCACAATGGAAAATAAATTTTCGCTCCTGGAGACCATCAAAGATATTAACTTAAGAAAAAAAGACTTTGTAGTTCTTATATCCGGTGGATTACAATGATATGGATTGCTTTTGCTGGTTTATATTCTTTTCTTGTAGATACGGATCAACAAAATGTGGCCTCAGGCAGCTTCAAGCATCACTTCTTAAGGAGTCAAAGCGATCGAATGTTGGGGTCCACACAGCGTCTCCGGGCATGGTTCTTACAGATCTACTATTGAGGTATATTAGATGCGTCCCTATCACCTATAATTACTTACGGATTCACTTGTATCGCTGTGTTAAGTTCACTATTTGATTGCTTTCAACTTGTTTTCTTAAATATTAAAAAAAAAAAAAAATCTTGATCACTTTGTTTTGGTGGAAATGTTTCTTTACTGTTCTACGGTTTTGCTAAAAGCTGATAAATTGACACTGTGCAGTGGTTCCACCATACAAAATAAGCAAATGTTCAACATCATCTGCGAGCTTCCCGAAACGGTTGCTAGAACTTTAGTTCCACGCATGCGAGTTGTCAAGGGAAATGGGAAGGCAATCAACTACTTGACGCCGCCTAGAATCTTACTTGCTTTGGTTACCGCATGGCTGCGACGAGGACGCTGGTTTGATGAACAGGTGATTTTGATACACATAAAGTCTAGACGATAGTCATAGGAGTGTTGCATTTCTTTTTCTCTTCTTCTCCTATTCTCATACAAGAGATAACAGTTTCAGTTATATGTTGCAGGGAAGGGCATTATACGCAGCAGAGGCAGACCGGATTCGCAACTGGGCTGAAAACCGCACTCGCTTCTCTTTCAGTGACGCAATGGAGATGTACACGGAGGACACTTGGTTGTCTGTCTTCTCACTTTCTGTTGTGTGTGCCTTCATAATCCTTTCTAGCACCAACAGCAACTTCCCCGGCACTTAGAGTTTTCGCCCGCGACTGAAACCAGAAAGCGTCGGGAAAGCTCTTCGTTACAAAGGAGCGGCCTTGGTTAACGGAATGACTAAAAGCAACAGAATGGTGTGAAACAAATGCAGTTTATTCACCCCTGCATCCTTTAGCATATATTTCATCACCAGCCTATGTGTTTGACTAAACCCATTTTATAAGCTTTGTGGGTTGGTTCTGTACACAGAAGACAAACAGTACTAATATAGTTATTTATATTGTCATTGAAAAAATGTTCCTTAAAGATGCTTAGAACATGTAAAGCCTTGATTGAATTTTTGGGGAAATCCCCAGTTCCAGTTTCTCTCTTTAGTTTGTTTGTTAGCCTTTTTTTTTTTTTTTTGCCCTGAGATTTTCTCGTGGGCCAAACAAGAATTGATCATATCCACACAAGGTTTGGAGGAGGTGGTTGGATAAGTTGGAGGTGAATTCAAAATAAATAATAAAAATGTCGTTTTCTTAAGTGTTTCTTTGCTTAAAGAAGATACAGAATTTCCGACCACCCTTTTAAATATTCCAACTAGTTTTTTTTTTTTTTTCCGAAGAAAAAATGAGTTATAAACATAAAAATTGGTATATCCAGATAATTCTGAATAGTAAATGTTTCTCAACATTATATATAGATTCTTGACAAAATAAATTATCTATATATTTGGATCAATAAAAAAGATTTAATGTCCTATCAAATCATCTAAATGATATTGATAAATAATCATATCAACCCACTTAAGGATGTTAAGTAAATATTCCAACTAGTTGACCGTTATAAGGGCGGTTTTAATTATTTATTGCAAATTAAAATATTATGTGTGTATATATAGACAAGTGCCATTATATAGCTGTAGCTAAATATTTTTGCCTTTTGTGGTCAGAGAAAGCGAATGTCATGGCACTAATTTTGAGAAGAGAAGACGTTACAATAATTCCATTGAGCATGTGATAGCCCCCACGGCTCCTTTTTGCCTCTTTATCAGAAAGAATTCAAGGCCTTGTTTGCTGGTTTGAAATCATCAACAAAAGCAATCCCACGATTGTCAATAAAAATGCTTTGAAAACGTTTCTAAAATAACATTTGTTTTGCCCGAAATCATAAAACAAAAATAGAAACAAAAAATCATTTTCAACCCACCGTTCTTGTTTTCATTTTCATTTTCTAAACATGCGTTTGATGTTAAAGTTTGGATTATAAAATTTGTATTTATATTGATTGTGTGTTTATCAAAATATTTGATTAAAAAATATTAAAATTTGAAATTTTTCAGTATATATATATCAATACAAAACTTATTTTGTTTGTCTCGAAATTTTATATAATTTAAAAAAATCATATTATTTGGACTTGTTTATGCAAAGTTATAAACTTATAAAATTTCAGTTACAAAACTGTGTGAATAATAAAACTGAGTAAAAAAGACAAAAATTGAATTGTGATTATATAATTAGGATTGTAATACCAAACACCCCCTAACACTTGTACACTCAATAAATATTTTTAAAAACATATCAAAACAGGATTCATACTTTTCCTTATACTCAAATAAATTTCTCTAGAAACATAATTAAACATAATTTCAAATAATATCTCAAATCATTTTAAAAGTTCTCATTTCTATTTTACATCCAAAACAAAATTCTCCCAAACGATTTATTTTTCATTTTTTGTTTTTCATTTTTCACTTTTGGTTTTTTTTTTTTTTTGGTTTTTTTTTTTTGTTTTTGTTTTTTTTTTTTTTTTTTGAGATCATAGGAAGCCAACAAAGTTCCTCGGCACATGAAACACGACAAGGGATGAAACGGTTTGACTGTGTCTCATGAGATGTCTTTTGATTTGATAAGAATTGTGCACGTGCAGGGTCAAATACGCCTTGTTGAGAGCCCCATGTGTGGGAGACGAGCCCCATTTAACACACCCTCTTAAACTGAATTTTTATTTTGAAATAAAAATTTAAAGCAAACACATATTTAGGAGGAGAAAGAAAAATAAGTACAATACGAATTTAAAAAATAAAAAGTAAAAAGTGAATTTAGATTTACTATAAAATAAAATTCTCGGATTTGAAATAATATGTATTAGAAGTTGAATTTGTCTCATGTCGCCTAATCACTAGACTATTATGATGTATATATATTTGAGCACTTTCTTCTCTTGAGTTTATTTGGAGATATTCTACCGAAACTCATTTATCATAATATCAAAAGTAGACTTTTGTATTTTTCATTACAAGGCTACTATAGTATAAGAAAAAGAAGAAGATCAGATGTGATCAGGGTGAAAATGGTTATTTATTTATTTATTTATTATTTTTTTTTACACTTCATATTTTCTCAAATATTTTCTCTCATCTTTTTTTTTTTCTTTTTCAAATTGGATGAATTATAAAAAAGCCCCATAGAACCAGAAAAAAAATAAAAAATAAAAAGGACCCCATAGTCCACGGATTTTTAACTCATTTATTCTCAATTTTCTCCCTACTAAAAAAACCCAACATTTCCTCTTCTCTTTTCCAAAGTTCCTCTTTCATTTTCTTTCCGCTCCCACATAAACTTATATATGCGAGTGTGTTTGTGTCAACGGTTTCTTAACAATGTGGAACAGAGCAGATTATGAGTTGGATACAATTAAAGTACAAACAAACATCCTCACAGATGGAACTAACTGACTATAATTATATGACAGCCTTAATTGTCTGTCGCGTGATGTAAACTCAACACTAGTTGTATATTTGTTTGTGTTATTTATTCATACATAAATGTGACAGGTATATCTATAACATATATCTTAATTACATTCAAACATGCAGTTTTGAGTTCTTTTTTAACAGTTGTAATTGAATTGAAAAAGGGTGTCGTTTGAGTTTGATTCCAGAATGTCTCTTTTTTATGCTTTTTTTTTTTTTTACGTCCTCTATTAATATTACATCAGTTAAAGAAATTTATCAATTTATTAATGTATCAGAATATTATTAAAAGATAGGAAAAAAAAAAAACAAATAAGTTAAATCCCTCTAAAGACAATTATCTAGCTTATATTTGTTGTCCTATGAATCGGAATTTCTTTTTAATTTTCATTTTGTTTCCTTCTAATAAGTGCATAATCCAAATAAGTCTGCCTTTTTTAATTATTAAAATTTTTTTTTTTGCCTTTTTCCTTTCTTTTTAGGGATGGTGGTGGGGAAGACGACAGTGTGAATTGCAAGAATGACATTGGTCAATTCAAATATTTATTTGTTTAATTATTCAACCAAAAGATTTTTTTTTTTTTTTTTTGGGGTCCAAACTATGCTTCTGCCTTAAAGGCTTGAATACGCACAGCTCACAATCCTTCACCATGGCTTCTAGAATCATTTGCCAGCAAGTTGCTTCTCCCTACTGACCTTCTTGGCCTATTATTTTATTCATCTATGCAATATATACATATATATATATATCAATATCAATCAAAAACTTTGATATCCCTTCTTATATAACCCTAAATATTATGTAACACTAATATCTACCAAAAAAATTATTATATAACACTAATTCACCAAAAAATATTATTGTAACACTAATAAAATATTTCATGGATAATACTAATTTTGAATATTTAATTTTATAAGATTTTCAAGATATTGTTATGTTTGAAATACTTTAAAATTTTCATTAGTGATCGTTTTTGGAAGAAAAATTGCAGTTCATGAAAAATGTATACACGATTATGTCTCTTTGGACTTTTTAGTTCGCAGACCTATTCTACGTTAAGGAAAAAAATAATTATTATATTAATATATATTCATGCAAAATAGCAAAAGTGAATCATATTTGGCCAAATTAAAAAAAAAAAAAAAAAAAAAAAAAAGAAGAAGAAGAAAGAAAGAAAGAAAGAAGGTTCAAAGTAATTTTTTTTTTTTTTCATAATTAAGTATTAGTCTTTTAGTAATTATGACAGTTGTAGTTTTTTTATCAGTTGAGTAGGGTTTTTTTTTTAATTTTTTTTTTTTTATGATAACAAGTTTAATTTAAAAGGGCGTTTGAAAAGTTATAAAAAAAAATATGTGAGTAGACTGTAAAAATGTATAATATATTTATGTATTCAAAACCAACACTATTCATGATAAATTATTTTTTAAAGGGATGTAATTCTAACACCTTCCAGTACTGTATTATTAAATCACCGTCACCGTCCAGTTTAAATTATTATACATATATATATATATTAATGTAGAGGTCAGTGTTTGATTATATCAAGTCGCCGTCGAAAAACTTCCAATATATATGGATATATATATATAGTGAGTTGTAGATACGCGTATCTCTTAATATAGCTCACTCACAACATGGAAGTCAATCTTTGATATTCACGTACATTAATGGAGATAATACTCCATTACATTTTGACATTAAGCTCAAATTAGGAAAGTTCTCTCCGCAAATTATGCCTCAAAGAAGAAGGGAAAAAAAAAAAAAAAAAAGCTAGCCAAATGGTCCAATACGAATATCAATTTTATCAAATTGGAGACCAGTCAAAGGAAGCTTCTAAGACTAGCTACAAAGTATTTTTCAGGTGTGACTTGGGACAAATTTATTGTGATTAAAAATAATATTGTCCCAACAAAATAATGTTTGACAATATGAAATGTTAGCATAAGGTATGTCCATGGTTCTGTACTGTACTTCTGTTCCGAAAGCGACGAGACATAATCGCCGGCCGGCCGATGAAACCATTGCAGACCAAGATATCCTTGACCGAAAAGGCTGATCCTAGTCCGCCGGCCGCTGCTGCACCATCTGAGGAAGATTGACTTGAAATAGTCCTTGCCATCAAAATAGACATATTTTTACATACATTTTTTTTGGGGGGGGGGACTCATTTTATTATTTTAATTATTTAATAGAAAGCAAGTATACTACTTGGTTTCGTCCTACTTTGAACAGCTCATATGCTGTACATGAATTCATTGTTCTTGGTACTAACAGTTGGTGATTAAAAAAGAAAAAAGAAAAAAAAAAAGTCTTCATAGAACATCAAAGAAGAACAAAAACTTGGTCTTGGACATTGAAGACAAGACGTAGGGAAACAAACGACTATTGTCGGAGGAGATACATGGCATGGGGCAGAGGAATTAGAAAACGAACTATGTTCCAAAAGTAACGGAAGATGAAAATAGGATTATCTTTTTGATTTGTACTTATTTAATTAAAGATAAATTGGTCGTTTGGTCTCTAATCTTTTGATGAAGTTGCGATTTATTCTTTTATATATATATATATATATATTTGGCTAAAAGATCTTTATACTCTTTAAATAAAGTGCAAGATAGGTTTTTTTTTTATTTTTTTTATTTTTATTTTTTAACTTACTTACTTACTAACAAAGGTTAAAAAAATGAATGTAACAGAAAGGGAAGATTATTGGGAAGAAATGGGGGCCGTTGACCAAAAGAATGTCGATGGCTTTGTTAAAAGGGGATCAGTCGCTCAATATCTTTTATCAGATATAATTCGGACCACCACTTCTCTCACCACTTCTCTAAAAGCATGGTTCTTACCTCCCTCACTCTCTCCGAGATTCTAAAAAAAAAAAAAAAAAAGGAAGTAGTGATGATGGAAAATAAATGTATTAAATCACGTATATGGCAAATATAAATTGAATCATGTAAAAATATTTTAATTACTCTTAAATAGTTAATCATCTATAATCCACGTGGCATTTTTTTTTCTCTAAAATTTTAACGTATGTTAACAAAAATGACTATTTTACACAATTTTAGAAAATTTAAGGATCTTTTAACCACAAAAAAAAAAAAAAAAAATTTGGAATCAAATCATAAGTAATTCATAAATGATTAGGAACCAAACAAACAACTTACCCTTAAAAATAAAAATATTTTGAAATTTAAATTAGAACCCCTTATCCAAATTCTTTTCCTCATATATGTTGAGTTAGCTCCAGAAGGGTTGACATAATTATAACTTTTTTTAAGTGCTTCAATTTAGGACGGTGTTTCACCTTTATCTTAGTTATAAAATACTACAAGTGGGCATGGGACGTTAACTACGTAGGAAACACGTCAAAATCTTGTGGTTTGGTCAGCTGTTGATTTTTAGCTGGTTGTGGCCTTTACTTAGAGTAACAGCCAAAGTCACAGCCACTATGAGAATAATAAAAATTTTAAGATTAATTAGATAAAATTTAGGATTACCTAACCCTTGATTACCACTTCCTTTCTTAGAAAATCCTAATAATAATATGCATCTTCTAGCTTGATCAGTCTCTCTCATATTCAACTGTTTTTTATTAGTATTATTATTATTTTTTATAACATATTATGCGATTTATACATGTTTGGCAAAATATTAAAGGACAAGGACTAGTAGTCTAGTATGGACTACTAAACTTTCATGGCTAGTATCAAGTGTAAGTTGAAAGATGTGTAATATAATTATTAAGGATTGATTTTTAATATTTCACTCTAACCATGGTCATACAACACTTTGTCTTTTGATTTTTAAGACGTAATATTTATGGTTTTCCCGAAGTTTGGGGGGATTCTAATCAATCATATGGATTATTAAGTGGGACGTTAAAACTGTTTATTTTTTTATTTGTTTGTTTGTTTTTTTTTTTTTTTTTTTCATAAAAGTTTTGGATGAGAGGACGAAGCGTAGTAGGAGTTTTTATAATTAATCTAATAATCAATTATATGAATTATTAAGTGGGACGTTAAAATGTTTGTTTTTTTCATAAAGTTTTGGATTCGACTTAATTCTATGTTAGTAGTCTGGATAAATAGACAGTTTTCACTTTAGGAGAGAATCCATTAATATTGCTGTTCCATCATTGTTTTTTTTTTTTTTTCTTTTGGATGAATAATTGGTTCCATCATGGTTGTGCCATTATAATTTCACTTTCATGGTTTAAAAAGCTCTAAAAATCCAATGGTGCAAATAAGTGATATTCTTTTAAAAAAAATTAAAACATGTTCCAAAAAAAAAAAAAAGGTTATGGTAAGACACTTTTGGCCTCTATACTTATGGTCACACCAATTATATGACCGACACCTCTAAAGATGCAGGCGCCTAAACGATATGATGTTAAAAATGGTCATTTCAACAATATTATTTCGGAGAGAAAATACATACATACATATATATATATATTTTTTGTTTGCTTGTAAATTATATAAAATAAAATTAGGTGGTTGTGACTGCCTTTTAAAAAAATAAAAATTGAACTCTTTTTTCTTAGCCTCCGTTTGATGTTAAGGTTAGAGTTGAAATTTTTAAATTGGAGTTGATTGACTTTATAAAAACTAGTTATAATTTTTGTTGACTTCTAAAAAAAAGATAAAAACTGAGATAAAAAATTTAAGTTCAAGTTAAATCACCAAGCGGAACATTAGTTAAGAGGTCATGTTTCTTTTTTTGGATTGGGTAAAAAATTTTAATACATAAGCTTTTACCCTCTCTTTGTTTTCATGGGTCAGTTGCATAATCCTTGAGCTATTTCCAAAACTAAAAAATTAACAACTCAAGTCATGACATTAAAATAAAAAAAAATAAAAAATAAAAAAAAAAAACTCAAAGACAGATGTGATTGGATAACTTAAAAGAATAGAGATCTGTTCCCACCAGCCACATGAAAATTCTTAACTACCGTCTCTAATTTGCTTATATTGTTTTGTCTGGAATCTAATGCTCTGCGTTGTGAATATTTATTACTTTTCGTAGCTCAAGGCACCACCAAATTTTTTTTTTTTTTTAAAGGAAAAAGACCCAATAGAGAAGATAAATCAAATAAAATCCTTTTTTTTTATTTTTCTATATTTTATGTGAACATATTCAGTAGAATATGCCCTACATAGTAATCACTTCAATTTGACATTTTTTTGTGGGATTTAGTCGTTTGATTTAATTTCATATCTACCACTTGGTCGTCCTTTTGTGATGCCATGATTTTAAGAAATTAGTTTCAAATTTGGATTTTTTTTTTTTTTTTGGGCCCCTTTTGCATATGAAACGACAAGCACTTCATGGCAATCATGATTCACTATTATAATGTTAAATATGGGTGGGTGTGAAATGCTTCATTAGGAAAGGTGAAAGATAGCTAAACCATAACATAAAAAAGTTCATATTCATTAAAGAATGGGGACAGGAAAATGATTGAGGGTGATTTTATTTTTATTTTTATTTTTTACTTTATCTACTCATACACAATCTTCAATGCATTTCATTTGCCTAGAGAAAAAAGGAAAGAAAGAAAGAAAGAAAAAAAGAATAAAGCTAGGGATCACGAGATGAAAAATCATAAAGTTATTTTGTTTTTTTTTATTTAGTAAGATGGGTCTCATATCTTATCAAATGATAAGTGATATAAGAAGTCACTTTAAATAATATAAGACATCAGAGGTATCATTAGCTTTACCATAATTGACTATTTCTTAACTTCATATCTAATCAAAATCCTTCTTTCACGATACTAAAAATTAAAGAGATTTTGTGTTATGGTAATATTAATAAAAAAGAGATTTAGGGGCATTGATTCAATTTTGTAATTGGACAGAGATTGAATTTGAGATTAATATAAAGTGTGCATTTGGTATTCGGGTTGAGTTTGAGATGAAATGAAATTATTAAGTTGATTGATTTTTCAAAACTTAGTTATAATTTTTTTTAACTTTTTCAAAAAAAGATAAAAAAACCAGTCGTAAAGTATAGTTAAGTTCAAACCAAATCTGCATTCCAAACGTAGGCTAAATATCTGTTTAGATTGTTAGTTGAAGTTAATTTTTAAGTTAGAGTTGGTTGACTTTTTAAAAATTAATTATAATTTTTGTTGATTTTTAGTAAAAGACAAAAATTCAGTTAAAAAAAATAGTTTAATTAGAGTTAAACCAATATGTCAAAATAAAATCTAAATATGTGATTAAATTAATCATAGAAAAAAACAGAAAAGCATATATTCTAAATATCTTCGATTATGTCCCCCAATGCTTAAATTATGATTTGAATCATGTTAACGGCCCAATTAAACAAGAAGTTAGAAAAATAACCCAATTCAAAATTTTTTTTTAATAAAATATATAAGACACAGTTAATTGGACCCCACAAAATATAATATTTAATTGGTTCATCTCATTGTGGAGGTGGACCCCACAAGAGAATATCGTAAAGTTGGTGCAAGACTATTTTACCAAATCATTAAAAAAAAAAAAAAAAATCAAAAGCACATGACAAGAGAATGCCGTCCCCAATCAACGGCCATTGCAATACAACAAATACTGAGAAAAATAAAAATAAAAAGAAAAAATTTATCCAAAAACCGAGTAAGGGACGGAGAAACACGCGGGCCAATCGTGTGGGTCCCGCCTAAACATCTTCAGTTTACCAGTTCACTTTAAGTTCAATCCAATTTGGCCTTTTCTGATTGGTTCCCACAGCCGCTTACCCTGCATTACCGTAGCAGACGAACGCAGCCCTTTCTTTCGTCCTTAAAAGTATACAATACACTTTCCCATTGCTGAAAAAGCGAACCAGAAAACCCAAAAAAAAAAAAAAAAACTCAAACAAATAATCTCTCTCTCTCTCTCGTAAGAACAGGAACGACCAAATACGGTCTCTTTCTTTCTCTTTCTCTCTCGCTCTAAAAAAGTTTTTAGAGAGAGAGAGAGAGTTGTTCCGGTGAGAGAGGCCGAAGAGCATTTTCGACAGTGTAAGCTTGGTTTCAACTAGATTTTGATTATTGTCTGATTCCTCGGCCGGGAATTTCGTTTCGTTTAATGTCAACTCCGGGATCTTCGCCGGCGCCGACGTCGCCGCCGGCGACAAACACCACCGCTCCTCCACCGGCGACCCCCAGCGCGCCGCCTCCATCCACTCCAGCCGCGCCTCCGCCAGCGACTCCCTCTCCTCCACCACCAGCCGCGTCCTCGCCGCCACCAACCACCACTCCCTCTACACCCCCGCCGTCGACGACTCCGACTCCGACCACGCCAACTCCGTCCCCTCCGGCCGCTACATCTCCGCCTCCGGCTTCCTCGGAATCTCCGCCGCCGCCGTCGACGACTCCGTCAGCAGGCTCTCCGCCACCGCCGTCTTCGACGACGCCGTCGAATCCTTCGAGTTCTCCGCCGCCTCCGAGGTCGACCACGCCGTCGACTCCCAGCCGGAGTCCTCCGCCGCCTCCCGCATCGTCCTCCACGTCTTCCGGAGGGTCTAGCTTGGACACCGGAGTCGTGGTCGGGATTGCGATCGGTGCGGTGGCGATCCTGGTGTTGTTCAGCATTCTGTGCATTTGCTGTGCGAAGAAGAAGCGGAGGAGACGCGACGCGGAAGCTTACTACGTGCCTCCTCCGCCGCCTCCTGGACCTAAAGGTAATGGCTTTAGCACCTGAAAAAATCACTCTTCTAGATCTGCTCATTGCCTCCTCAAAACTCTTTTGTCAACATTGCATTGTTGATAATTTTCCTCACTACTGAAACTGGTAATAAAGCTTGTTGTTTTGGTTTTCGGAGATTTCTCAACCCTGAATGTGAATTTCATTCTCAAATCTTTGGACTGTTTTCTTTCGATTTACTACCGCAAAATTTCCAAATTTTTTTTTTTAATTTTTGTCGCTCAGAAGAAAGATTTTTTTTTTTTCTCGTTTTATTAAAGTTGTACATAAGAGAAAAGTTTTTGAGAATGATGATATAATAAAGGACGCCATATTAACAGACGTCTGGAAAGAAGAAAACTTGATTAAGTTCTAGTTTTATCAGCTTGTAGACTCAGGATTTTATTTTCCTCAGAAATTGACAGGCAACTGCAACTTCCTAATATGTTTTTAGCAATTTTTGTAATTTACTTATATATATATATATTTAAATTTTCCAGATAACTATTATGGTAATCCACCAAATCGTTGGCAACAAAATCCTCCCCCATCAGATCATGTCGTCATGCCAAAACCATCTCCTCCACCGGCGGTTGCATCGCGTCCTCCGCACTCGCCCAAACCACCGCTGCCACCTCCAGCTTTCACAAGCAGTAGCGGAGGCTCTGGCTCCAATTATTCAGGATCTGAAAACCCTCTTCCACCACCACCTCCACCGGGCTACGGTTTGGGTCTCTCGAAGAGCACTTTTACCTATGAGGAATTAGCATTGGCGACGGATGGCTTCTCAGATGCCAATCTTCTCGGACAAGGTGGATTCGGGTATGTGCACAAGGGATTTCTTCCAAATGGGAAGGAAGTAGCCATCAAGCAGCTCAAAGCTGGAAGTGGGCAAGGGGATCGTGAGTTTCAGGCGGAAGTCGATACAATTAGCCGAGTACATCACAAGCACCTCGTTTCACTTGTTGGCCACTGCAGCACTGGGTCAGAAAGAATGCTCGTTTATGAATTTGTTCCGAACAATACTCTGGAGTTCCATTTACATGGTATTCTTTCATTGTCTTGTTGCATTGCTTAAACTTTTATGTTGTTTTTGGCCACTTAATTTCGTATTTCGCTAATACTGGAGTCTGATGGATTTTTCATTTTCAGGGAAAGGGCGACCCACCATGGACTGGCCTACGAGATTAAAAATTGCTTTGGGCTCTGCAAAAGGACTGGCGTATCTACATGAGGATTGTAAGTTCTCTCTCCTTTAGCCTGCAAGGCGCGGGTGCATTAGCATGTAATTGCATATGCATTTCCTGATGTCAAGACAAAGGTTGAACTTCACCTCTGGTTTTAATTGTTATAAACTGTATATGCAGGTCATCCTAAAATCATTCATCGTGATATTAAATCATCTAATATACTCCTAGATTTCAAATTTGAGGCGAAGGTAATTCATTCAGATATTCAGTGTACTGTACTAGACAAAGTTTGTGTTAAGGTTGAAAAGAAGGTGCAACAGAGAGGCCACTATTATAATGATCAAGATATCTAATGTAGAGTCTTTTTTCGCAGGTTGCTGATTTTGGACTTGCAAAGTTTTCTTCTGATGTCAATACTCATGTCTCAACCCGAGTGATGGGAACTTTTGGGTAAGTCTTCTATCTCTGTAATCTAGTTTTGGTTTATGATGCATTTGACCATTCACTGTCTGTTGTCTACAGACTGACGAGTTTATGGATCTGTAGATGCCTTCAATGACTGATATGTGAGCTAATTAGCGTTCATCTTTAACCCTTCTTGCTTCCTGCAGGTATCTGGCTCCTGAATATGCTTCAAGCGGTAAACTCACGGACAAGTCGGATGTTTTCTCCTTTGGCGTCATGCTTCTGGAGTTGATTACTGGACGCCGCCCTGTTGATCCTACTCAATCTTACATCGATGATAGTTTGGTCGATTGGGTAAGTAGAACGTTGAGCACACACAAAAAGATACGCTTGCACGTTGGAACAGTGAATTTAACTCCCTGGCCAAAATTGAAACCAAAGAGTCTTCTTTTTGTTTTTCCATGGTCCCAGGGTCTAAGTTTTTAATGTATTATAGGAGAACTAAATTCCCTTGTTGATATTGCAGGCAAGGCCGTTGCTCAATCGAGCTATCGAAGAAAAAATTTTTGATGGTTTGGCTGATCCTAGACTGCAACATAACTATGATGAAAATGAGATGGCTTGCATGGTCGCTTGTGCTGCAGCTTGTGTGCGTCACTCTGCTCGGCGTCGACCACGAATGAGCCAGGTGATTTTTTCCTTCATAATTAAATGAAATTTCTTTTCTTCAAACACCAAGTTGGCACCAGATCAACTCGTCGTTCCATTAATCCTTTGATGGGGATAAGGGTAATTTTATTTGAATCACAATTGCCTTCTAAATTTTCAACCCGAAAGATGGTGAATCATCATTCTTGGATCCTTAATACTTGTCACATTGGTTTTCTATTTTACTTATTTCGATATCCTCTCGAAAACCTTTTAACAAATACACTACGTTATCCCCTCTATTCTTGTATTTGAATTCCATCTGACATTACGTGAAACAAGCAGATAGTTCGTGCTTTGGAGGGAGACTCGTCCCTCCCGGAGCTTAACGAGGGAATCAGGTCTGGACACGGCAACGCCTACAGCTCTTATGGAAGCTCGGACTATGACACAGTCCAGTACAACGAAGACTTGAAGAAGTTTAGGAAGATGGCATTGGGAAGCCAGGAGTATGGCGCGAGCAGTGAGTACAGCGGACCAACCAGTGACTACGGCCTGAACCCATCAGGCTCGAGCAGCGAAGGCCAAACCACGCGAGAAATGGAGATGGGAAGGTTGAAGAAGAACAGTCAAGGTTTCAAAGGGGAAGCTCCTTAACATAGTAAATCTCCCAACATCTCTGTAAAGCTAGATTCCCCTTTAATCCTTTTACAATCCCAAAGGACGTTCATTGCAAGAATATCACGTTTTCTACATGAGTTTTAACACAAATTTTTTTTTCTCCTCTTTTTGCAATTATTAATATTTTTTTTTTCACATGTATTTATTAGTGCTTTTACTACAGATTAACAGGAAAGCTTGTGCGATTCTTTTATTTGTTGCTAGCATCTCGTTTTGTGTTTATATCATACATTTCTATTTTCTAGATACTTCAAACCATTTCAATTGTGTGTTTTTTTTTTTGGGTGGGTACTACACTTTTGGGTACAATAAAAAAGCGTCTACGATTTTAATGACAGCTCAAATATCTAAGAAAAGTCAATGTTCCACTATTTCTAGGGCTGTATGATAAATAAATATGATATATGTATATGTATAGGTGTGATAAAGTCAAGTGTCCAATGCATTATGCTTGGAATATTTGAACTTGGCAAGACAATAGGGCCTCCACGTTGAGAAATCAGATAATTAGCACAAGCAGAAGAAGAAGAAGAAGAGAGTGGAAAACAGCTCATATTTATCAAGTTTCTTGGGCTAAAATGCTATTACACACACACACACACACACACACACACACACATATATATATATAATGGACATGGCTTTCAGCTGGCTTCTCTATTATATGTCTTTAAGTCTGAGAGTTGGAAAGGGGACCTCTCTAGTCTCTACTTGTGCTTTTAGCTTTTCTTTATCTGCAGGCCTTTTGGTAAGGTCAGCATCAAACATTGAAATAAAGTTCAAATATATCCCAAACAGGAAAAAGAGAAAAAATTCAAAAAAATCAAAAGGCAAAAAGTTTCATGGAAATGTTGAAAGGGACCATTCGGAATCTTTCTTTCCTGTTGATGGACATTGTACCATTTGGACATGGACTTGGGGACCTCTTCAAGCCCTATAAACTGGAATTAAATTTCATTATTTTTTATTTAGCCGAAAACAAAAAATTGCATATGGTACCATTCATATATAAAAAAATATTAGATATAACATGATATTTATTCAAATTATACATATATTTTCAAAAAAGTTGAATTGTTTGTAAAATTAAATGGAAGCCAACTCAACGGTCTTATCATATATTTTTTTGTCAAAAAAAAAAAAACTTGGTAGTATATTTTCCCCTTTCTTTTTCTTGTTTTATTTTTAGCACAAAGATTGCAAAAAATATTCAAACGAAAAGTAAAATCTCCCAAAATAAATTTAATGTCACTATACACCATTTAGTTGACTCTCAATAAATAGAAAAATTAAGAATACATCATTTTCAAAAATCGAAAAAAAAAAAGAAAAAGGAAAAAAAAAAAAAACCACCATAGGGTGGACGGGTAGTTGCTAAATTCCCACATTTTTAACCCTCTGGCAATTGGGTAGATCGGCATATCGTTATCATATATATATTTTTTAAAGATAATTTTTAATATTTTTTTAGTCAACAAATGGAATCTTCTCCTTGCATATTCGAAGATCCCAATGGAATTTTTTTAAAAGCAAAAAAAAAAAAAAAATACATGGTTCATATATATTTCGGAGATGAAACCGTAATTTGGTTTGATTGGTTGAAGTTATAAGCATAAAGCATGGCATCCCGGAGACGAATACTTCTGAAAGTCATAATTCTTGGTGACAGCGGGTAAGTTTTTATTCCCTTTATTTACTTTTTTTTTTTTTTTTTTTTTTTTGGGGTATAATTTACCTTCATGAGAATGAAAAATTGAGCGTTCAAAATTGTAATCTCATTTGTTAGCTTTGAAGTAATGAAAATATAAATAAGAACATGAATCTTTTTGGGTAAATTCGATATCGATTCATAAAACTTCTATTTGTTTTTTTTGACTGAATATAGCTTTTAGAAATATACATTGTCAGTAAAGTCCTATGATAGAAAACTCCTACTTCATAGGGTCCTCAAAAAGAAGGAAGGGCAAAAAAAAAAAGAGTTATAAATAATACCAGTGTTTTTGTGCCCAAAATTGCCCATTTTCACGAACTTTCATTTTTTGGACAATCAAATTGCAGAGTCGGAAAGACGTCTCTGATGAATCAGTATCCTCCAAAACTGTGACGTATATGTAACTATATCTTGAGATAGACACACATTTTTGCAAATTATCTTGCGTGATATATATATACACATACACACATACATACTAGGAGATGTTTCAAATTCGACGGCCGGATAAATCCAATAGCTATAACATTCAATTTAAAATATTGTAATTATTAGTTGATTTACATGCAATTTTCTATTTAAAATCTTGCAACATAATACTACTTAGAGTTGTTAGTGTAAATGACAAGTATAATTGAAAACTAGAATCAACTGATTGTTGCAGTAACATACAAAAAAAAGTTACAAGTGTCATTTTATAAAGGTGTTGGATATGAGAGTATATCTATATAATATATACATATATATGTTTAACCTTGGACTCAACATATAAGATATGTGAATCGTAAGTTCAGTAATCAGTACAAAGCAACCATAGGAGCAGATTTCTTGACTAAAGAAGTTGAGGTCGACAATAGGGTCTTTACATTGCAGGTTAGCCACTATATTTTCTCTCAAGTCTTCTATTTAGTTGTTGTTGTTGTTGTGTGTGTGTGTGTGCTTTTTTTGTTTTTTTTGTTTTTTGTTTTTTTGGGGGTGGGTGGGGTTTAAATAGGTACATTTTGTATGTAGCAACTGAACTCATTTAAGAAAACGTCTCATTGTTGAATTGTTTCTTGGACATACATGCTTGAAGCATGAAGCTGGAATAGTCCAACAAACTCTATTCTATTCCAGCTAAGTTATTGAGTTGATAGAAATAGAACTTCTAATTTTGGTTTTGCCAATTCCATAAATATATATATATATATATATACGTATACATATTGTTATGTTTTGTTGTCTACATGTAATATATGTGATAATGTGTTGTGTTGGCATAATATGTAACAAAACATTAAAGACAATTGCTTATTTTGGTGGTTGCAATCCTTAAGTAATCAAATGCTCAAAACAGAACAGATTTACTTAATGTCTTCATTGACCATCAACGCGACGTATATATCCAAAATGTTTTCGAATTTGGGAATGAAGAGATTTGAACTCTATATCAAGTAATGAAGTCATCTGTAAAATTACCGTTACGTTATGTCTGTAATATATAACGTGTTTATTTCAATCTTTGAGATTTGGGACACGGCAGGGCAGGAACGGTTTCAAAGCCTTGGTGTGGCATTCTACAGAGGTGCTGATTGTTGTGTTCTTGTACATGATGTGAATGTCATGAAATCTTTTGACAACCTTAATAACTGGCGAGAAGAGTTTTTGATTCAGGTAAATAATGGAAAATGATTTCCCTGATAGCAATAAACAAATTAATTACTTGCTGAACAAATTTTTTAATTAACCATAACTTTCCTAACTGCCAATATTGGATTAACTGTGCAGGCAAGCCCTTCTGATCCTGAGAACTTTCCATTTGTTGTTCTTGGAAACAAGATAGATGTTGATGGTGGCAATAGTTAGGTGGTAAGATGAATTATTCTTCTCTCTCTCTCTCTCTCTCTCTCACTCTTTTTCACTTCCAATTCTCCTTCTGATTAAGTTGTTATTATCATGAAAAATTTATTCAGAGAAAGAGAAGCAAAATAACATTTTTACAAGAGATAATTGAAGTAAATAACAAATTTTAAAAATATTTAGAATAAATATTATTATTTGCTAGAGCCGTTTATTACTAATTATTTTAAATATTTTAAATCTTGTTACTTTCTTTAGTTTTGGACTTCAATTTGTTACCTTTTTATTTTTTATTTTTTATGGTTTATTAATTATCTTCTTATCATGCTCCTTGTTGCTAACATGTCCCTTTCTAGAGTCGATGACATGTCGTTTTTCATCAGTACGAGAAATAGTTTCCTACAACAGAAAACGACGTGATGTAGTCGTTTACTATAACCTAAAACAATAAACGACATAATCATCATCTCTCTTACTAGTATTAACGACACATTTAACAGAAGTCGTTAGCTCCTCACCCGTTTGACAACGTGTTCTCTTGGCCTACGACTAATATTTTACACTAAAAAGACATATTCGTCGTTTCTTGCTTGTAAACGATATTCGTCGTTTAGATCATAGTTTGCGTTTGTATGTTCACTGAAACTGAATATTTGCATTTAAATATAGAATTTGAATTGTGTAAGTGTGATATTGTAATCACCACAATACCTATATGTTTTTAAGTAAACAGCATATTGAAAAAAATTTCTTCCTTGTAAACAGACCACATATTAAACGACATGTTCGATGAGAAAACGACATATGTTCTTGTTACAACTTTCAGGTCTCGGAGAAGAAGGCAAAAGAATGGTGTAGCTCCAAGGGAAACATACCTTACTTCCAGACTTCTGCAAAAGAAGGTTTCAACGTTGAAGACGCTTTCGAATGTGTCGCAATAAATGCTCTCAAAAATGAACCTGCAGAGGAAATGTAACTTCTACTCTGAAATTCAACTTATAATTTCATGCTGATCATTTATAGATAGTTAGCACTTTTCTTTTTTTTTCCTATAATTATTATCTTACTAATTTTTTTTATAAATTTTTTTAATGTCAAGTTACCAACCGGACGCCATTGGCGTCACCGGCGGACAACAACGGCAATCTTCAGGCTGCGAATGTTAAGAGTTAGAAAGTGGTCTTACAAATTGAAGGTGGAATTGATGTCAAATTTAGCAACTATTTTTCGTCTTCTACGTTGGATACGTTAACCATGCTGTAATAATTATTTGTGCTCGTATTTGTGCATATTGAAAGGGAATTGAGACAGAAAATTAGATAAGGATTTTATTTGAGGTTTAATCTATTTTTTCCTATTGTTGCCCCTAGTGATGGTTAAAAAAATTAAATAAAATAACCAAATTTTTCTGGAGAACTGGTGGAATATTCTACGGCTTTCAAGAACAATTTGCGACATTTTTACAATTTTTTTTTTCTGGATACTTCGTCCAACCCTATGATACTTTATTACATTATTAGCTTCTTATGGGCTTTCAAAATTCGAAAAATAACGTCGAACAAGCTATGAAAGCCAATATCCACATTTTGCAACATAAAACGGGTAAGGCTGTGGTAAAGCCCTTTTAATATACCCTATCGGTAGAGTAATTTTTTAAACGGTTTAGACGTAATCAAACGGCTGAGATGTTGCTTGTGCATGATAGTTGTATTGCACTTTACCTCATACTACTATAGACTAAAATTTAAAAAATAAATTAAAAAGAAAACACTACCCATTCCCACCCAGGCCTTCGGCGACGCTCCCTGGCCGACGACCCCCCCTTCCGATGCCAACGAACCCCTCTCCTCCTCCCCTCGGCCTTGAGGCTAGTCCCCCATCGCCCCCTCCTCCCACCCCCCGCCACGAGCTCAGTCCCCCATCGCACCCCCTCCCGATGCCGACCAGCCCCCTCCATCCCCCCTCCTAACGCCGACAAGCCCAATCCCAAAGCCAGATATGGTTAGCGTTTAGGGGGGCGTCAGCGTAGGGGGAGGGGGGGCCTCCTTGGCGTTGTTGCCAGCGTCAGGGGGACCGCCTGTGGATGGTCGCAAGACCAAATTTTTTTTTTGAATTTTTTTGAGTTCTATTTTTTTTTTTTTTTAGTATCTAATATTATGGGTTAAGATACATTATAGTTATCATACACAAGCAATATCTCAATCGTTCGATTATATCAGGACGGTTTAAAAATGAGCTCTATCGATAGGGTAGATAAATGAGATTTTACTCATAGAAAACAACGATTATATATTAAAACTGAAGTATTGAAAAGAAAAGGGGGGGAAAAAAAGGAGAAACTATTTGCAGAAATTCAAATTAAAAAATATTGTTTTTTTTTTTTAACTTTTAGAAATATTTTAAAAAGAGCACATCTCTGAAATATTACCCTATCTATAAAAGCTTCAGGTTTTTTTTTATCCTTTAACAATGTCAAACAAAAAATGATTAACAAATAAAAAATTATAAACCTGTGCACTAAAAATGTGATTTTAAACTGTTTTGTTAAGAGGAGGAATTTAAGTTACTAATCTCAGGTGCTTATTTACTTTTGTTAGGGACAAAATTTGTTGATTATTTGCTCCAAAATTTTCCCCCGTAATCCAAGATCAATTCATCGGTTAGTACAATAATATTACATATATAGATTATCGCACATGTAAGAATCAAATGCGTACAAGCGATTGCAGTACTTGTTGTTGTTGAGAATTGGACATCCTGTTTTTAAATTACTGAGAGTAAAAAAATCACGGAAAGAAATTAACAAACAAGAATACACAGTATTTATAACGGTTCATCATTAATTTATGAGAGTTAAGTCCGCTTTTAATTGTTGTAGTGATTTAATATGATGAAAAGCAAGCTTACGTGTACAAGTTACAGGATAAAATCACACCCCTCTCACTAATTAACATGGTGTGTTTTCTCTAACATTTTAGTTGAGGTTTTTTAATTTGAAGACAAAAGAATATTTAATGTCAATTTAGCAACTAGTCTTCGTCTTCTACGTTATACACGTTAACCATGCAATAACAAATTATTTATGCTTGTATTATGCATATTAAAAGGGATTTGAGAAAGGAAATTAAATAAAGATTTTATTAGATTTCTGTGAATTACTCTTTTCTTTTTTCCTTTTCAATGCTTCAACTTTAATACATCATCGTTAGTTTTATCACATCAATTATCAGAAGAGGAATTGTATATTATAAGTATCAACAATTATAAAAATTTGAATATTTTGTTAGGTCGTATTTTATGTTAACTCAAGGAATCTTATAAGAATTCAAATATAATCAATCCTAATGAAATCAGGAAAAATAATTTCAGTCGAGATCAGATTGTTTAATTTTATCTATTTAAACACTTGCCTTTTTTATTACTCAACATTGGTTATTTTAGGAAACAACCTTTCAAACAAAGATGTTTCTGAGTTTGAATAATTGAATACAAGTTTAGTATCAATTTTAAATATTGAACGTTTTGTTAAGTTCTAGTGAAATTAGGGAAAATAATCCAAGTGGAGATAAAATTGTTTAATCTATATAAATAGCTTTTCTTACCTAATTACTCAATCTTGCTTCTCAGAATTCACGACTATTGAGATCGACCAATTTTTAACAGTAAGGTTTTATTTCCATATTCTTTTTTTCCGGTACAAGTTTTTTTCATAGAAGCTTAGTAAACTTAATATAAGCATTTAACCTAGAAAATCAAGCGTTTACTTTTTTTTTTTTTTTTTTTTTGATAGCTAGAGTTTTTTCTTCTGGTAGAAATTTTAATCAATGAATTATGAGTGTATCTAATGTACCAAAAAAAAAAAAAAAAAGAAAAAAAGAAAAAAAAAAGAAAGAAGAAGAAGAAGAAGAAGAAGAAGAAGAAGAAGAAAGAACTGAAATCTCGTGCATTTTCTTTTCCATGCAAAACCATATGAAGTCTAGAAAGGTTGGAATCATATTTTGGGACAAGGTCGGGTTGGGATTCAGGAAGGGGGAAAAGGCTAAGGTTGTGATTCATGATTGGGGTCGGGGTCTCTAATCCCAATCCTGTCCCCGGCCTCGGTATTGAATCCCGACCTGACCCTCTTTCCAAAAACCGACTCTGATGCCTGTCTCTCAACCCAACGCCGACCCCGGTCTCGAATCCCAACCTTGACCCCTGTCTCAAAATCTGACCTCAACCCTCATCTTGAACCGTGACCCCGACACCGACCCATGTACCAAATCTTGACCCCGACCTTGACCAAGACCTTAGTTCCGAAATTTGACCCCAACCCCTATCCTAAAACTTGACCCCGACCCCGATCTCGAAACATCGACCCCAGCTCCGACCTTACCCCGAATCCCGAACTTGACCCTGGCTCTGGTCCGAATCCCTAATCTTGACCCTGACCCTGACCCCAACCCATACCCCCGTCTCGAAATTTAATTCTGACTCTTGTCCCGAATCTCGATCTCAGTCCTGACATCCAACCTCGACCTTCATCCTGAAACTCAGTTCTAACCTTGATCTAGAATTCCGTTCCATGCCCTGATCTTGAATCCTGTCCCCAATCCCGAATGCCGACCTCGATCTCGACCTCGTTCCTTATTCCTAACTCATACCCTTGAACTAAATGGAGTTTTTTGTTTAATGCATCTTACTAAAAGTAATTTTTAGAAAACATCAAAAACTACAAAACGTTGTTTTGTGAACTTTCTACTTTTTATAACTTTGTTTTTTTTTAAACTATTCTCAGAAAACAACAGCCAAACATATTGTTTTGGTTTTAGAGAACAAAAATGGTGTTTAAAAACAAAAAAACTCTTTTTAAATCGCATGGCCAAACATACCCATTTTTTCTAAATTGTAAACCAAAAACCAAATTATACTTCCCTTATTGTTGTTCTCGTCTTTAATTCAAATTTGCCTTCTGTTTTAGCCTCAACTTCTCTGTTTTGTTTCAAGAAAAAGGTAGAATATTTTAGTCAACAATATTTAATAAGTGTGTGTGTCAACAATACAAATCTAGCTACTAATGTTATGTTTTTCTTTGTTGAACAAACTTTAAGTTTTACTGTTAGTTTTATAAGCAATAATTCTAAAGCTATTTGAAGGTTGAGCGTGATATGAATTGTATAAGAGCGGATTTTTTTTTTTTCAATTAATAGGTATAATGTGTAAAGGGTATGAATTAATTGTACTTATAAAAGTCATAGTCTAATCTTTTTCTGATGTACTAATTAGATTTGAGTATTTAATTTTAATTGTTGTATTGTCAGAAGAATTTTTTTTTTTTTCAACTGTTAAAATAGGTGTGTGAAAGGTATCCTTTAAAATATTATCGTCTTTAAAATGTAATTTTATTTAAAGGTAATTCAGTAACAATAAAATTTATTCAAAAACGGTGAGAAAAGGTGTGAGGAAAGTATATAGATAGATTCCCCTTTTTACAATGAAAAGTACAATTATGGACCATTATTTTCCTTTAAATCACAACTCCACTAACATCATGTACGTTTTTTTATCTTTAATTTCATCCAATTGCATCATATTTATCTTTATTATTTGTAATTGTTGCTTTACTTTTTCTTTTAACTTTTTTAAAAAAGGTAAATATCACACTTTTTTTTTTTCCAGACATTATGTATGCACGTACTATAGCACAAATATTTCGATATGCGTTTTAGTTATTTTAGAAGCATGGTTTATACTGTTTTAGTAAAAACTTATTCAGATTATGTTTAATAATCTTTTTGTTTTCAACTTTTTAGCAAAGCCATATTCCGAATATGTTATTGAATAATTGTTTATGTAATTTCTTTAACGTTTAAAAAAATGTAATTACCAAATTTTAGAGATAAAAAAACCTATTAAGATATTTTTTGAAGACCTTCTAGGAAGTCAAACTTAATCGAAGTTCTACTACTATTTGTAAAACAAAACTAAGTTGATATTGGAATCAGTAATCTTTCAATTATATAAAATCTTGCTTTTCTAAACAATTTACGTTACATTGCTTTCTCAGAAAGGAGAAGATAGTGCTCAAGATTAGTTGTTTTTTCTCTAATCACGGCCATGGAGATCCATAGTATTTCAGTTCACCAATCGGTATGTGCTCTTGAACTATTTAACCTCGAATATATATATATTTATATGTATGTTTGTATTTAATCAAGAAAACATATAAAGACATAAATGTTCATACGTATTCATCAATCGTTTAATTTTTGTTTTTGGCAGAGTTATTTCTTTTGTCTACAAAAGCTTCATCACATCATGGGAAAAGAGGAAAACAAAAATTAAAATCTCATGCACTTCTTTTCCATGCAAGACCATATATGAAGTCAATAGAGTTTAATTTTTCCTTTCAAACTCCACAAGATTATTAATTTCTAAATTATTAAGACAAATTACATCGTTTGACGAATTCTTTTTTCTTTTTTTTTTTTTTTTTTTTTTTTTTTTAGCCTCAAAGTTTTATGTTTCGTTTCAAGAAAAAGGAAGAAATTTTGGTAGGGAATATATCGGAAAAATAAGTATCCTAGTATTAAAAGCACGATTTTTTTTTTTAGGAGAATAATAGTATAATGTCAACAACATACATAAACGACTAGCTAGTATAGCTTTGTAAAAGAATAAATCCTTGAATTAACAACAGCATAATATAATAGGCTAGAAACAAAATTTAGATTTTCTCCTTTACTACTACTATGCATAGTCTGAAAATTTCGTACATACATACATACATATATATATATACACACACACACATAACACGAGCGTGTTGTTTTCTTTTTTGTTAAAAGCAACATGACATGTAAATATTAAAGCTTTTTTTCTTTTACGATTCTCTTGATTAGGTGGTTCCGCAGCATCCAATATTAATACAACAATATCCTGTTGTTTGGAGACCTCCACTCTTCGGTTGGCTAAAGATCAACACCGATGGAGCGGCTCGGGGAAAGACCGGAGAATCGAGCTGCGGCGGGGTGATACGTGATTTCCAGGGCTTGGTCGTCAAAGCTTTCTGCGAAAACCTGGGTCACTCAAGAACTGCACTTGAAGCCGAAATACGCGGTTTCATGCGAGCAATACATTTCGCAGTGGATCAAGGGTTGCATTTCACCCACCGAATCTGGTTGGAAACCGACTCCATGCAGATTGTCAAGTTGGTCCACAACTATTCTTCCGACGTGCCCATGTCCGTTCGAGACGATTGGATCATAACGCTGGACGTCATCAAGCAGCTCCAATGCCTCGTCACTCACATTTACAGGGAGGGCAACTCCGTCGCCGACAAGTTGGCGAATTTCGCAATCGACTCCCAATGTCTCTTTGCTTTTTGGGGTGGCGCTCCTGACTTTGTTGCTGAAGAGGCTAAGTTAGATGCCTTAGGTTTTGTCCGCTACAGGGTTAAGAAGATTTCTTTTTAGTTTAGTTTAGTTTCCTTGACAGTTGACATATGTAAATCGATTATTCTATATGTATATATAAATGTGTGTTGGGAATACAAAGATAATTAAGGTGCTATGGAGGTGCCAACCTAGTTGGGATGTCCCGGTGCACCTCTTGTTTCCTATTACCCAATAGTTTTTGTTTTTGTTTATATGTTTACATGTATATAGTTTTTTTGTAAGTAGATTTTCCTTGTATTTTGTTGTATATTTCTCTTGTTTAATGAAGTAATAAATCTGCATTCTTGTTTCCTAATATAATTACACTGCCCGGCGCCCGCGTTCAACACCCCCATCCCCCCCCCCCCCCCCCCCCCCCCCGAAGTGGTGAAATCAAGAAGAGGCCGCTTTGAAGATAAGGAAATTGAGGGTCTCAAGCCCAAAATAGATGAAAATCATACAAGTGAAGAAACAACAAAATTAGAACCCACCAATAATTGTTAGGATACAATGATTGTTAGGCTCACCAATTCTTTTTTAAGTGGAGGTTATTTGTGTTGTACAACTATGACTTTAAAAATATATGTAACGTTAATCTACGAAGGATAAATATATATATATATTTTGTTGTTATATCTTTACAAAGTCATTATTATATAGAATGAATGTATGTTACACCTTTCGATTTTTAAATATAACACGTAGGAATGGCCTTTCATGAAGGACTTAAAGTTTATCTGTTGCCTTATTTTGTTTCTGGTAAAGTGATAATGAGAGAGGGAGTATTACGTTAATTTATAGGCCGAAACAAATTGTTTGGTAATTCAAGCTGTTCGTTTTGGCGCCGTTTTTCTTCTTTTCTTCTTTTTTAAACAAAGGGAACAAGAATAAATGTTTTTTTCTTTAATGTTTTTGTTCCTCGTGATGATTTCAATTATATCTTATTTTATCATATCAAGATTCTAATTTACTTTCCCAAGTCCATTTAAAAGATTTCACTAGATTTCGTTTCTTTCAATCTCTTTATCTTATTTAAGATTACATTAGAAATCGTATAGTAACATTCAATATAGCTATTTGTACAAGAATTTTATAATTAAGAAGCACAATCTCTTGTAAAGATGGTGTCTTAATTTCCTAGACTATAGTATACTTTATTGGCTTCAATTACTGTGAATTTTTGTTATAACAAAAACTTTGAATTAAATTTTACTATTCTTCTACAAACATAATTTATCGGTAATTTTATACCTAACTCTATTACGAGATGTAAAGTTTGAATCCCTCACCCCAAATTGAGTATATATGTGTGTGTATATGTATCCTACTTGTTATAACTAAAATAATTCGTAATAGAATTCCTCTTTTAAAGGATGAGACATTTAGGGCATGTTTTCCCTTTTCAAATCAAATATATACTTAACTATATACTCGGTTATTTTGGTAATAAAATTCTTATTTCTAAGTTAAATAACCAATAATAACAAATTTAAGTGTTTCTGATCATGAAAAGGAAATCAACAATTAACTTCATTTGTATTTCTTTTCTTTCCAAACTCATTATCTTTCCTGTGATTTTTTATTACGGGTTGATAAAAATATCTTCGGCCTTTTCCCAAAGATCATGTCATATAAAAAAAGTAACACAAAACATATAAGAGCATGCACAATTTCCACACTATAACTATAAAAACTATCATGACTAACATTCCTATCTAGCCTCCATTACTGTCACAGATACTCTATTTACCGAG
This sequence comes from Ficus carica, assembly GCA_009761775.1. Classification (NCBI taxonomy): domain Eukaryota; kingdom Viridiplantae; phylum Streptophyta; class Magnoliopsida; order Rosales; family Moraceae; genus Ficus; species Ficus carica. Next base: position 13,210,059 of record CM019747.1, on the reverse strand, counting down.
CCAAATTCCAACTTCCCATCAGATGATGACTCAGTTTCAGTTTTGCTAAGGCAATATGTGGGTTGTTTCGGAGCGGCCAAATCCACGGCGTCGTTTGAAAGCATGGAGATCACATCTGACATGGTAGGTCTATCTATAGCATGCTCTTGCACACATAGCAGACCAACGTTAACAAATCTCAGAAGTTGGTCTTTGGGACATGAAGCTCCCCGGGACTCGCTCACCAGCTCGTGAGTATCGCCTTTTTTCCATAAATCCCAGGCCTGCAATCAGTTTCATCTTTCAAACTTGAAAAAAGATATAAATCCTTGGAGAATTGACATATATATAACTAAAAATATATATACATATTCAAAGTTTAATAGACAACATATTCAAAGTTCATATTTGTGTATTGATTGAAATTGACTATATTTATGGATGATAATCTGTAAAACATACCAGCCCAACTAGGCTGAGAGCCCCGGATGAAGTAAAAACTGTGTTCTTCTTGCCACTCACAACTTCTAACAGCAGAACTCCAAAGCTATACACGTCAGTCTTCATAGAGAAAATACCGTTCATGGCATACTCAGGAGACATATAACCGCTGCATGAAAACCGACACAAGTATTTCTTTACTAACACTCTTATTCAGGGGACAAAAAGAATAGGACGAAGTTTCAGTAAATCCCACTTTTGCAGAATGTACCATGAAATCCAAGCTTAGTTGCTGAATGATGAAAATAAACGATCTGAGTCGTTTCAATTTTCATACAAAGAACACAAACATTTACGCATAGAAGTATCTAGGTTAAAGTGTGCACAACATGTTTAAGTAAAGTTATTTCTTACTTACTATGTTCCTACAATCCTTCTAGTATTTGCTCTGGACTCGTTCTGTCCAAAAATTCTAGCCATGCCAAAATCTGATATTTTCGGGTTCATATTTTGGTCCAGTAAAATGTTGCTAGTTTTCAGATCTCTATGTATAATTCTCACTCTAGAATACTTATGAAGATAAAGAAGTCCCTGAGCAACCCCTTCGATGATGTTGACACGTTTTTCCCAATCTAAAAGCTTTGATGTATTGGGATCTGAATTTAAAAGGAACCGAAAATCTGGTCAGTATTTAGCATGATAACAAAGCACAAACCGGATTGAGAACGAGAGGAACTAGTGACCAACCAAAGAGGATTGAATCCAAGCTTTTATTCGGCATGTATTCATATACGAGCATCTTCTCCTCTCCTTGAATGCAACAACCAAAAAGCCTAACGAGGTTAGTGTGTTGAAGTTCAGCTATTAGTGTTATCTCATTTACGAATTCTTCCACTCCTTGTCCTGAATAACTTGCAAGTCTCTTCACAGCAATTTGTTGTCCATTTGGCAATATACCCTGGAAGAAGTTAAATTTTCACTTAAGATAATAGACACCAACTATTATGCATAAAAAGACGATAACAGAACCTCCTCAGTATTTTATCGAAATGTTGCTTTGAACTCTATATTTTCAAGAATGCTATACTTGTTATCCCGTGTTTCAAAAATCGGGTTAAGATTTAGGGGGGTACACAATTTGTAAAATGTTTCCAGGGAGGTTTTTTAACACGATTTGTAAAACTTATGAATAGTTTTAACATGATTTGTAAAACATAAAACATAGGGTAGAACATAACATTTTGATAAAATACGGGGAGGTTTGTTATCCAAAAATATAGAAAATAAAAACCTAAATTTGATAATCTGGAAATTTACCTTGTGAACGGGTCCAAACCCACCTTCTCCTAGCTTGTTGGCAAGTGAGAAGCTATCTGTTGCGGTCGTTATATCCGAAAAGCTAAACAACTCACAATCCTTGCTCGTTTTCCCTATTCTGAACTTCTGTTCATTACTTAATGTGTCAATTGGTGTCAATGTGTTTGACATTCCTGCCATTGAAACACAAATTTCCGAGTCACTTGTAAATGTACTTCACAAACTTATGACAATAAAACCATCTCAACTAACCAGTTTGTCTCCAAAGTCTCAGATTTCTCCTCCTTTTGATCAAGAAATAGCCGAAAGCTGGAGTTATCGCAGCGAGTACAACGGCTATGATAAACCATAACCACCACCTGCTTTTCTTTGAGCCTCCCGTTTGTCTTCTCACTAGACCAAACAACAAAATCAGCTTCAAGTTGAATTTAATTACTAAAAGAAGTACAAAGCTAATTACCGATTTCATAGTAGACATTATTTTCTGCTATGATCCTCAGAAGCTGGAACAGAACACTAGTAGAATAGAAGAAAGGCAAAGGGTGTGCTTCACTTTACCTCTAATGTTCCCCGAAGTAAGGACATAAGAGAATCCGAAGTTTTTGTTAGGGACAAAGTCCGATGTTTTTCTCAAATACAGACATCCCGTTCCGTTACTATGAACACTCTCATAGGCAACACATGAGCAATTGTTCCAGCAAGTGGCATGGCAATCACTAAGTGACAAGTCGGTGTTGTAATCGGGATATATTGAATTGGTTTCCTTGAGATAACCTCTCACCGGCACAAAAATCTCGGTCCTATTCCGGCATTTTGAGGGCTTCTGCTCTATGCACACAGCCTCTGGATAGTCCACATTGAGTTTGCATTGACTAGCAATAGTGGCATTTTCCCAAGAGGTGTTATCTTTCGTCAACACGAACCGCAAGATTTGCCCCCAAGAATTCAATTCCCACCAAGAATGTGTAGAACCACTTTTGACGGAATAAGAAAAGTACTTTTCATCTTCATTTGAAACAAAACTGAACTCGAACAAATCAGCTGGCCGAGTGAGCTCGGGGGCATTCTGAAAACCGCCATTTCTCCATTCCCCGCTCGTCCAATACACATCCTCTCTCCGCCACACAACTAATTGGTTGGTGCCACCCGGATCAACACCAAGCCTGAAAGCCCCCGGTGAAGGGACTTGACCACTTAGCCAAGAAGAAAGAGTCAAGTTCTGCCTACTCCTCAGGTTCACACCGAGTCTAATTCCCGGCAACAATGTGTTTGTCGGGTAATCAAAACTCTGCCACAAAATCTTCCCCGGTGTTCCATCGGCAGTTACTTCTCTCAACACAAAGTTTCCAGAATCCAGTAAAGAGGCGGTCACATTACCGGAAACTTCCTGGTTGGGATTCAACACAATTGGTTGGCCTCCATTGCTCGTGATCTTCAATTTCCCTTCAAAATCTAAGGTAAAAACGCCAGACGAGTCGATGATTGGATCATCGGGGTTTGCCACCCAAACCGCTTCGGGGTTATTAGGGAGTGTGCTATACCATATTCCCAAGTAACTATTACTGGACTGGTGTAGTGGACTTGAAACACCAGGATGAAAGAAGCCTAACTTGAAAACAAGATCCGACGAAAGCATATAATCCGAATCATCGGAATCTTTGAGCTCTTGGCCTTGGTTGAAACTGAACAATAATTCTGCATGACAAGAGAAAATATACAACTTTGAGCAGAAAATACATAAGACAGGCATAGATACAATGCTTCTCAGATTAGCCATAGCCGAATTTCTCTCTTTCTGACGACTCTTGAAAAAAGATTTCTGCACTTTATTAACTTGTTCTATCGCTAGATCAATTCCAAGCACGAATCTACATCAAACAGTGGCCGGACCGAAGATTTAGTCGTCTACAAGATGTAATTTGAACATGATTGTGCTTTTCTAACTTCGCCAAAAGTTCTGAAACCAAGTTTAAATTCTGTCCTTAAAAAAATGGAAAAAAAAAAGTTCTACACTACTAGCCTAACTTAATGGACCTCTTAATTTTCCCATTTTGACTGTAGAAAACAACATTATTTCTTGGAAGTTAAGCTTTTGAAACTTCACCAAATGTTGATGGTTAGATTATATGATGGCCAAAAAGATTGTTTTCTTCTAAAAGAAGGGATTTTCTCTTACTTTTTTTTATTTAATACAAAAAAAAAAAAAAAAACGAAACACACCATTTTGAGATGAAAATTTATTCAAATCCCCTTTTGCATTTTAATGAATTCAAAGGTTCGATAGTGTTAATATAGCCGGAAGTCAAAGGTTTTTATTTGGAACATAATTAATTATAGGGAGAATAGTCAAAATAGCATAATGGAATACAGGTTTTATAAAAATAGCAGATTTGAAATTATTGTTAATAAATAGCATAATTAAGATAAATGACAAGAAGAAAAACCCAAAAATACCCCTAATCCCTCCTTCTCTCGCTTCTTTCTCTATCCCCCCTCCCAGAACTGTCAGTTCCTGTCCCTGCCTCCGACGGCGAGATTCACAGCCGAAACCGACGCCAACTCCATCGCAACCATGATCGATGGTGAGATTTGCAGATCCCAATAGCATAAATCGTGAATCTTTTCGCGAGGCGAGAATCAAGAAATCACAGTGAAAATTGTGATTCTTTGTCGTGAATTTTCTCACTGCCGCAAGTAGATTTCTCCGTCAAATTAGAATCACAACCGCAAGGTGGGAATTGCGATGAAATCCAACGAGATCTCGTAGTCGGCGACGCGAAATCTCTAGCGATCTCGCGGTTTCGTATTCTTCATCTCCATGATCGTATCCTCCGGCGGCTTCATGGCCAATAACAGTGGTGGTGGCATGTTTGGGGGTTAAGGTCAGGGTTAGATTCGGGACTAAATTTGGGGATAAATTGGGGCTTTTTGCAATGTTTAAAATTTTATACAATAAAATATAAATACTAAAAATAGCTATAACAATTTTTAATTATTAACATTGATTGGTAATAATTGTAATATTATTCTATTAACTAAAAAACATTAAATAAGGATATTTATCTGTAAAAATTTATCTTTACCAGACTTAATCATCAATAAATTTCATATTTACTTGATAAATCTGATATTTACTTGTTAGATAGAAAATAGTAAATAGTGATATTTACCTAATTTATTTATTAATAAATATAATATTAACTTGATAAATATGATATTTACTCTTTAAATAAAAAAAAACAGTAAATAATGATATTTACATGTAAATATTGGTATTTACATTATTTATTATCAGTAAATTTTTGTCAGTATTGTTATTTACTAATAAATCATAGATTTGTTAATAAATAAATATAATATTTATCAAAAAATAATATATTTACATATTTATTAATTCTTAGTAAATAATCAAATTTATAGTAAATATTAATATTTACTCAATAGTAAAGTGGAATGGCAAATAATCAATTAATTCATTTATATACCTGTAAATCTTATATCTATCATAATTGTTATTTTTGTTAAGTTTTGTATTTACAAAGATAAAAACCAGCATTAAGTTATATAAATCTCATTATTTACTTGAATTTAACTAGTTAATATGTATATAAATCGGGGTATTTATCAATAAATAGCTATATTTATTTACTTGAATTTAACTAGTTAATATGTATATAAAAAAAATTCTACACTACTGGCCTAACTTAATGGACCCCTTAATTTTCCCATTTTGACTGTAGAAAACAACATTATTTCTTGGAAGTTAAGCTTTTGAAACTTCACCAAATGTTGATGGCTACATTATATGATGGCCAAAAAGATTGTTTTCTTCTAGAAGAAGGGATTTTCTCTTACTTTTTTTTATTTAATACAAAAAAAAAAAAAAAAAAAACGAAACACACCATTTTGAGATGAAAATTTATTCAAATCCCCTTTGCATTTTAATGAATTCAAAGGTTTGATAGTGTTAATATAGCCGGAAGTCAAAGGTTTTTATTTGGAACATAATTGATTATAGGGAGAATAGTCAAAATAGCATAATGGAATAGAGGTTTTATAAGAATAGCATATTTGAAATTATTGTTAATAAATAACATAATTAAGATAAATGACAAGAAAAAACCCAAAAATACCCCTAACCCCTCCTTCTCTCGCTTCCTTCTCTATCCCCCTTCCCATAATTGTCAGTTCTTGTCCCTGCCTCCGACGGTGAGATTCATGACCAGCACCGTCACGACCGCCGGTGAGATTCAAGGCTGAAACAGTCGCCAACTCCATTGCAACCATGATCAACAACGAGATTTGCAGATCCCAATGACAGAAATCGTGAATCTTTTCGCGAGGCGAGAATCAAGAAATCACGATGAAAATCGTGATTCTTCGTCATGAATTTTCTCACTACTGCAAGTGGATTTCTCTGTCAAATTAGAATCGCGACCACAAGATGGGAATCGCAATGAAATCCGACGAGATTTCATCGCCGTCGACACGAAATCTCCAGCGATCCCGTGGTTTTGTATTCTTCGTCTCTGTTACCGTATCCTCCGGCGGTTTCATGGCCAATACCGGTGGTGGCTGGCATGTTTGGGGGTTAGGGTTAGATTTGAGTCTGAATTTGGGGATAAATTGAGGCTTTTTGCAATATTTAAAATTTTAATAGAAGAAAATGTAAATACTAATAATAGCTATAGCAATTTTTAATTATTAACTTTGATTGATAATAAATGTAATATAATTCTATTAAATAAAAAAAATAAACTAAGGATATTTACCTGTAAAAATTTATCTTTACCTAACTTAATCATCAGTAAACTTCATATTTACTTAATAATCTGATATTTACTTGTTAGACAGAAAATAGTAAATAAAGGTATTTATCTAATTTATTTATTAATAAATCTAATATTAACTTGATAAATATGATATTTACCCTTTAAATAAAAAACAGTAAATAATGATATTTAGATGTAAATATTGGTATTTACATTATTTATTTATCAGTAAATTGAATTTTTGTTAGTATTATTATTTACTCATAAATCATATATTTGTTAATAAATACATATAATATTTGTCAGAAAATAATACATTTACATATTTATTAATTCTTAGTAAATAATCAAATTTATGAGTAAATAATAATATTTACTCAATAGTAAAGTGGAATGGCAAATAATCAATTAATTCATTTATTTACCTGTAAATCTTATATCTATCATAATTGTTATCTTTGTTCAGTTTTGTATTTACAAAGATAAAAACCAGCATTAAGTTATCTATATCTCATTATTTACTTGAATTTAACTAGTTAATATGTATTATAAATCCGGGTATTTATCAATAAATAGCGATATTTACCTGCTTTAGAATTAATAAATCTAATATTTACTTAATAAATCTAACTCAGTAAAACTAAATATTTACAAGTAATAAAATAGAGATAATGTTTAAAATAAGATGGATTTATAGAATAGATAAAAATAAGTATATTCAAATATAAACAAATAATAGTAAATATATATTTATTAAGATATACTGGTATTTACATGTAAATTCTTTACTTGTCTTGTATTTTATACTTTTTATGTAAATAGTAAATCTAAATATTTACTAAATTATCTTTAAAAAAAAAGATTTACTAAATAAATAATAGTAAATCTATATATTTACTAAGAAATAATAGTATTTACAAGTAAATCATTTACTTGTCTTGTATTTTATACCTTTTTTTTGTAAATAGTAAATCTAAATATTTACTAAGTATTTTTAAAAAAAAAGATTTACTAAATAAATATTAATAATTGGAAATAAATATGTTAATTTTCATTAAATTTCATAAATTACAAAATGTACCCTAAAATTATCCCAACTTAAGCCCTAATTCAATCAAACCCTAATCCTAAATTTCATTAAATTTCATAAATTATGAAATGTACCCCAAAATTATCCCAAATTAAGCCCTAATTCAATCAAACCCTAAAATCCCCAATATCCATTGCCGCCGTCACCATATTGCCGAAGAACGAGTCCCAAATCTTCTGAGAGTATCTGTCGTCGCCCCATCGCCGAAGATCTAAGTGCGTTGTTTGCACATCGCGATTGAGCTCACGAAACGTCGTCTCGCCAATGAGATTATTCGCAAAGCTTCTGAAGCCATCGCCGCTGCAATATTTTCACAGATCTAGGAAACATGCGAATTCTGCAGATCGCGATAGTACGAAACGTCCAAGATCGCAACCTTTGTTTCTCCATCGCGATTGGAGATTTGTTTGCGATCTCATATTGCCGTCGACGTGAGATCTGAGGTCCGCCACTGATCGGACAAGAATGACGATCCCCGATGTTGATATGCTCCACCACCACTCACATCATGAGCCCACTAGAGCGCCATTGAGTCAAACCTGGTATTTTTTTCAATAAAAAGTTATACCAACTATATATTAACAATGGATATAAGAAATATGCTATTTAATATGATTTTCGTTAATTATATATGTAGTCATATTAAATGTGCATGTTGAGCGAGTACATTTCTCGTGTTATCATAATAAAGAGAATAATGTTTTCGCAAGGCAAAGAGGAATCGAAGAAGGCTATCAATTTGTCAACCATTAAAAATAAAATTCAATTAAAAAACGAGGAAATCCCACACAACAACACAAGTGGTTGGGTGCACAATGGAAGGGTGCAATTTGTTTCAGATCATCGTTTTAAGACTATTTTTAGATACTATTTTAAAAGTTTTTTTTAATAAAAATTTAAATTTACTTTGTTAAATTTATGATCCAAACGAATGCTTAATACAAAATGCCCATAAATTGTGGATGATATGAACTAATGTATATATTAACTAATGTAATGTCGTTCAGAGTGACCATCGCCTTTTTTATTTTTTTTGCTAAAATGGAATGAGTTATAAGGGTAGAGGATGGAGTGTCCATATAATCCCGGGGAGGTGCATGGGACCCGTGTGATATATGGATTCCTCACGAAATAAATTGTCATATATACCGGCTAACGTAATAGTAATGACTCGAACCCAAATATTTAACGAGAAAAACGAGTGCCTTATCAACCCACCAGAGAGACATTGATGATCATCGCCAGTTTAGTACCTCAATGGTAAGCAAATGTGTCAGTGGGTTGTTTAAAAAAATTGGTATTAGCAAGAAGATTGTTTCATGTGATATAGTACAACAAAAAATTGTAGTACATAATGTTTTTTATAAAATTAAATTAAGTAAATGACAAGATTTCAAAATAATTGAAGTAAACAGAATCTGTTTACTTACTAAATTATTTACTCTAAATATTTTAAAAATCTGTTATTTATTTTAATTTCTATTATAAAAATATTTACTTCTTCTCCCATATATGTTATTACTGTGCAGTGTCAAAATGACAATTTCCTAGTCATTATGATATTCATCACTTACATTTTTTTTTTTTTTGGAGGCTCGGCGATTGATTCTTTTATTATTATTTTTCCTAGTCATTACGATTGAAATTATTTATTTATTTATTTATTTTTCAGTATTCTAGTTAGTCTTTTTTTCTTATTATTTTATTTTATCGTCATTTAGTTATTGTCTTACTGATAAAGACATATGTATCAAGTATTTTTTATTATGGCTAAATTAAAAGGAGGTTATCAGTGTTCAAGATAAAATAACTAAAGGGTGGTTCTATTAACGCACTCCTCTTCCCGATAATTAGCAAACAAATCATCCCGTACACCAATAGTCTCCTTTAATTTAGCCATAAGGTTTTATAACCAGGACAGGATGAATCAATTTCAGAATCAACTTTGGCAAATGCTAAAAGAACATTTTGGTTATTCACATCAAGTGTACTAGCTATCAACAATAAACCTTTTAACTTTTATTCTTTAGGAATTCGCTACCCACGAATACGGCCTGTCAACTGGGCTGTATGGGCTGGGCTGGCCTGTCAGGAGGGAATTGAGGCCCAACCCATCCCTAAAAGTCCGACTGTCAAAACGCGGACCAGGCATATGGAAGCATTAAAAGAGAGAGAGAGAGAGAATTACATAAATAATCACTTTTTGTTTTTCATTTATTAACTAACGTGATATTAATTCTCTATTTTTAACTAATATGATACAAATGTAGTTAATTTTGGTTTAATATTGCATCATATTGGTATTATGTTAATTTTTTATATCATATTACTGCAAAGGTCTTCAAAATTGTGTCATTCGGGTGCTTTTCCCTTTAAAAATAAAGGAAAATTTATGCTATTGGCACATCTTGAAAACTTCATTAGCAACAATATTCTAGTAACCGGCATTGATGATCAATACTGTCGGTGATAACTGTTGGTTCCGATAACATTTGTTAAAATGTAGGTTTATCTTAGAAGATTTTATTAAAAAAAACAATAAAAATTCAGAAAATTAAAATCAACTAAAAAAACATGTCCAAAAAAAAAAAGAATGGAAAAAGAGTGGCACAAATTTTCCATCAAGGGAAAAAAAATAGTGACTTGTTACATAATTTTCTCCAAAAAAATAATAATAAATTAAAAGAGCCCTATATGAGTCGGGCTGGGACGGATCGAATACAGGCCCAAAATATGGGTTACAGAACGGCCCATTTGGGTCCGCCTATATTTACACCTCTAGTTTTAGTTGTCCCTCCCTCTACATGCCCCCTCTTCCACATACTCTACTCTCAATTTGGTGTTATTAGTACATTAAAATTTATAAAATTAAAATTAAAAAAAGTAGCAGATAAATCACCTCACCAACTTTTGCCAACTTGATGATTGAAAGGCTCATTAGTGCCAATTATATCAAAGCGCGCCTTTTTTTTTTTTTTTTCCTTCACCTTAAAAAAAAAAAAAAAAAAATCATTGTTTATGCATTTCTCGTTCATAGCAGTAACTGTATTTTTGCCCTTTTGGTATATACTATTATTTTAATCATTGAATTAATCTTTTAGCAGTATTGATTTACAAGTGTTCATGTTAAAAATTTACAATGCAACATGTATAACTGTTTCAATTATAAATAAAACCATCAGAAGTTGATTCAATTATTAAATAATAACATCTCTCGGGAAAGTAAAAGTACAATTCGTATAATAAATTTTTCTATATAACTAACATTCAGCTCAACATGCTCAAATCAGACCTAAAGTTGATAGGTTGGTAAACTAAATGGAAAAACTAAAAGAGGAAAAAATTGCACTTAGCAGCACACCAAAATTCAAGTGGAAATCAAGCTATTGCCGTCTGGTATACCAAAATTCAAACATGGACTAGTAGTTCTGAATGTTAGCTGAACACTGATTACTCTACTACTAAACTTCAATCTAATTCCAATGACTCTCTCTCTCCTCTCTTTCTCTCTCTTCAAGAACAATCCTTTTCCCATCTCTCTCTTCCTCTCTCCACTCGCCAAAAAAAGCCATGGTAAGAACAACAATAAACTTTGGAACTCTCAAAACCCATTTCCTAATTCTTGAATTCTTTTTTTTTTTTTTTTCCCCAATGTGTTTTATCTTTGTAAATTGAATTTAAATTTTGTGGGTTTTTTTTTTGGGTGCAGTCTCTTACGCCTTTGATGTTTAGGTCACTATTGAGGCTACTAATTTCACTGGTTGATGAGCCTGCAGCTTCAGTCTCAACAATGCTATTCTACAGTCAACTTTTGCCTCAGAACTCCATCTTAGAGAGATTGGTTCGTCATGAAATGCTTGCTCAAGATAATTATATGTTCCATTTCCTTGTCAGCTTCTTGAGATGTTTTTGTTAGCCCAATTTGGATTTAATTTCTCAATATGAGTTATTGATATAAGGCGTAATTTTTTTTTTTTTTTTTTCACGCGCTTATTTCTTGTGTACTCTCATTCACGGTAGCCCTATATATTTTTAATATTTGAGATGTAAGATTCAAATTGTGCACTTTATAGTGAAATTAGATGTTAAATCATCGCTTAGACTATGTAATCTAATAAAGAATATCCAAATTCTTGTGTGCTATTACTTTATCACTCGAGGTCATAATGACTAGTGGAAACTGATCATAAATATTTTTTAAAAAGAGGTGGATGATTCGAATTCATCTCAAAGAATAAAAATTTAGATATAGATTTATTGTTAGGTGAAGGATGTTTTAATATAACCATGGTTTATATATACATATATTGGTTTCTCTTTGTTGTACTAATTACAATATTTTTCAACATGTCAAAGTAGATTGATTGATTTGCTCTATATGTATTGCATACCTTGTGGGATAATGTAGTGGAAAAGGTTTGTTTTTACTTTTCACAATATTGATTTCTTACATGACAGAAATGTGTCTAAAGCAAACTCATTTATTCGCAATTGAAGTGTTAATCAAAGTGCAAAATCGTTTATTAATGAGAGGATAGATCTCAATTATTCCGTTGCAGACAGTGAGTGCATTTCAATTTGGATCAGATTGGGTTTCTGAAAATCAATGCTAGTAATTCTATTTCTTTTTTGATAAATCAATGCTGACATTTTGCTCATAAATATTGTTAATAATATTAATTGGTACTGAATGTGTTGGAGAAAATTATAGATATTTTCTAAGGAGTAAATAGCTTTGTCTTCACTATGACAAGGCTCATATTCAAGTTGGTTGTTCCATATTTTCGGATCTATATAAATATATATATATATATGTTATATAATGCGGGATTAAATTCATATTCTTGCAACTCAACTCTCGTTTGCCCCCACATACCTTAAATAAAACAGTAATATTTCACTTTAGTTTAAATAAATCTACAATTTGAGTTAAGAAACAGAATAAATGATCAAAAGCTTTCATAAAGTTTCCCAAAAAAAAGAGAAAAAGAAGATAAATAGATAGTCATTATGAGCATACCGTACAACGGTAGAAAAAAGATGTCAATTCTCAAAGTCAAAATAATTTTTCTTTGCACTTTATTCTGTCTCCGTTTTAATATATGGTTTCTTTTTTTTTTTCTTTTTTTTCTTTTCTTTGGTTGAAAAAGTTTTTGTCACTTTTACTTGAGCAAGGATAAAGCTTTCATTAAGGGGTTTTTTTTTTTTTTAATTCATTACCTCTAGTTCTGCAAAACTGCTAATAACACAAGTAATCAGATCCGAAAAATAGCTCTTTTTCTTTTCTCTTTATTTCTTTCCTTCCTAATAAAAGTGGCCCTCAAAAACCAGGCCTCACTGTTTTGTCCTGCCATACAAATCAAAAGGTACAAAAATTAGACAAAGGAAATGCATCTCGTCGATAAGAAAATTTTTAAGTAGATCACGTTGTTTTGTCTTACATATGGAACAAGTTTTATTATTTTTCACAAATATAAATTAGGCCTCTTAAATTTAATTTAATGCTACAAAACTTACTCTGTTGATGAGACAAAACAACATGTCAAACAGTAGAAATTTCTCTATAAAGATTTTTATGATATGATTTTTTTTCTTTTACTTGTAATATGTATTTCTAAAAATTAAATATGAATAAGATCACAATACTATATATGCACACAGAAAATTATCAAAATTTATAAAAATTTGATGGTTTGAAATAATGCACTATTAATTTAAGGGTTTTTTTTTCACGATCTATGAAAAAAATTTCAATGAATGTCGATATAGTCTTGCGGTAATTATATTTAGGGTGTGTTTATTTACGCATAATCGGAGTGGACATAATTCGAAGCGAGGATTCAGAATCCGAATAAATTGTTTACTTTGTTTTAAGATTCGAAATCGGAGTCACGACGAATCTCATTCATATATTTACTTGAACACAGGATCAAAATAAATTATTATAAATTTACTTGTATACCCCTTTATTTATTGTATTTTAAAAAATTAAAAAATTTAATTAATTTTTATTTATTTATTATTGTACTATTAATCAAAAGTAAAATAATCATTATGATATTAAGGCAATAAAATTAAATTATGTAATTTTATAAAAAAATTAAAAAGACTAAAAAAAAAAGAATTAAATTAAGTAAAGTATAAAAAATATAAAAATTGAAACATCATAATGTATTATAATAAAAAAAGTTATGTATTTACTCTAATAACGTTAATAGTAATTAGGATAGTTATATAATATTAAGTTAATAAAAATAATTAATATAGGTTGCTATTATTTTTTAATATAATTTTTTTGTAAATAAACTAAGGATAAAATGATAATTTAATGTTAATAGTAAGAATGAGAGTCACAATCCGAAGAGGGTACATAAGATTACCAATCTCATTCCTCAATCTCAAATTAATGTAAAATCTAGCATTATCACTCTTATTTTAAGAAAAAAAATAAGTAAATAAATAAAAAATTAACTCATATTTTTTATTATTATTCTTTATTTCTGATAAAGAAATATGTCATTAGACTAATGATATACAGCTCCGCTGTCATGCAGCTCCCCCACATGACCCCGCTTCACAGGTAAAGCTCCACGTTTGCATAGAATTAAATAATAAATATAAAAAAATATAAAAAAATAAAAAAGGAAAAGTTTCATCCTCTCAACAAGTGGGCCCAAAGTCTAAGAAAGAAGTTATTGCAAAAAAACCACTCTCTCCGATTTTCAATAAAGTCCACATGGACTCACCGGAGCTCTGCGGAGCTATCGCAGTCCGGATTGGATTAGCAACACTCTTATATTTAACTTTATTTAAAATATAAAGGTTGAATTTCTCATCTTAAATTCAAAAAAAAAAAATAAATAAATAAAATATAGGGGGTATTTGGTGTTTGAGTTTGAGTTAAGATTTATAAGTTTAAATAGTGATTTTGATTGACTTTTTCAGAGAAGATAAAAAACTTTTGAGAAAAAAGACAAAAATTAAATTGATGGTGGTGAGTTAAACTCACCACCCAAACGGGCCCATAATATTGAAAGACTAATATATACTATAATAGAAATATTCATATGCCTGGTCGGATAACATACTATATGCTAAATAGTTATTTGCTGTGGTGGAAAGCAATTGGTCCAGTACCAGGAATCTTTCCTGGTCGCTGCCACATCCGATTGTCTTTGCTTTCTTTTGGCATTAACAGATTACAAGATATTCTTTCAATTCTTTAGCCAAAACAAAAAAAAAAACAAAAAACAAAAAACAAAGGCATTCTTTGAATTTTTCTTTCCCTTTCTTAGTCAATCTCACATGGGTCTCCCAGACCATGTCCACAGAAAAAGACAAATAAAAGACCACCCAATTAAATTTTTATTTTTCTTAATTATGTTTACGTCTATAGATATCTGTTTTTTTTTTTTTTATTTAATGCAAATTCCTTAAAGATTAATGTTCTTTTTTACTCTATTGGTCTGCAAAGTGATTAATTAAATGCTTCCTAATTGAAAATGTTGCTGTCAACTTTTTATTGTTTGTTTTTCTTATCAAGAAAAATATGCTTCCCTTGATTTGTGGATAAATATGAAAGAACTTTTGTCCATTCTTTGCTGACTTGGTAGTGATGACATTCCTCTTCCTTTTTTAGTCTTCTTATTTATTTATTAAAAAAAAAAAACTAAAAAGAAATAATAAAGAGAAAGACTGCAGTACAATCCCATTTATATACCCTATTAATAGAGTTTATTTTATAGATCGTTTGATGTACTTTAATGGTTGAGATCATGCTTATCTATGATAATTATAATGTATCTTAGTTCATACTATTATTAACTAAAAAATAAATAAAAAAAATTCAAAGCACAAATTTTTTTTTTTTTAAAAAAACCCAACCCTTCCACGGAAACCACCCGGCCGACCTTCCACCATCGCCGCCGACCTCCCCCGCCAGCGAACCCCCCTCTCCCAGCAAGTAGCCCACCCACGCCCAAACTTGTCAACGGACCCCCCCTCCTTGGATGGCAAAATCACCCTCGCCTCGGGCCCCCACCGTGAAAATTGTTAGACGTCGATCGGCCCCCCTCCCCCCCAACTGATCCCCCCACCTGCGAAATTACCACACGGAGAAACCACCCCCCACACAACCTTTGAACACCCACCGGCCCCCCCGGCGACCTTCCACTCCCTCGCAGCCAAGTTTACGCCCGCACCGGCGGCCTCCTACAATTTTTAATTTTTTTAATTCGAGGGAGTTTAATCTTTTATTTGTTTTTTACAATCTTCTAGATCAATGTTTATTTTTGTTATTATACACCTTTAATATCTCATCCATTATATTATATTTCAATAATATTGGATAAAGTTTTACCGAAAAAGTATATAACAAGGGTTACCTAATAAATAAAATCTTCATTCTTCTTCTTCTTCTTTTTTTTTTGTTTTTTTTTTTTGTTTTTTGTGCTATACAATAAAATCTTCTTATTTTGTTAGAACTTGTATATATACCCATCTTAGATCGGATTTGACGTTCCCTTGTGGAAAAAGAAAAAGAAATAAATTAAAGAAAAAGAAGAGGACATTTGAGAAAAGTGGTTCTAGATTGAAAATTTCAACAACCATTCTAGTTTGATGATGGGATATGATAAATAAAAATGTAAGCAAGCTTTTGATTGGAATTTTTCTTTGGTCTTTCAAAATGATAAACGACAACACCAACCTCTTGTATTTCTTTTTAAAAGAAAATTACCAAAAAAAAAAAAAAAAAAGAGAAGAAGAAGAAGAAAAATCTGGTTGTATGTAGAAGCTAAAAGGAAAACTTTATGCCAAGAATATTTTCACTTCCCATCCAAATTCACAACCATATAAATTAAATCAGTCAAAATTATGGTATAAATGATAGTTTTAACCTAACGATTTTTACTGTTATTATAATGGTTGGATTTGATCTAATAATTATTATTATCAATAGAATAAAAGCGTAGTTTCTACTAATGGCTTTTCCATTAAATTAAAAACAATATAACCAAAAAAAAAAAAAAAAGGTCCAAAACAAGACATAAAAATCCAGAATAAACAGAAACTAGAAACTAGAGGATTATGTTGAAATTTTTTTAATAGTTACCTAGTACAAAATATATATATATATATATATGGGGTCCAAAGCAAGACAAAAAAAAAAATCCAGAATAAACATAAATCAGAAACTAGAAACTAGAAACTAGAGAATTATGTTGAAATTTTTTTAATAGTTACCTAGTACCCAAAAAAAAAAAAAAAAAAACATATGGTCCAAAACAAGACAGAAAAATCCAGAATAAACAGAAACTAGAGAATTATGTTGAAATTTTTTTTAAAGTTACCTAGTACAGCCATCAATAAAAAAAAATTATCTCTTTTTCATCACAGAGATTTCTGGTAAATACAGTTATAAATGGTAGTTATATTTTCTTTTCCAACTGACAAAAACAGTTCTGTTGAGTCCTATTCTTCTCTGTCTAAACTACAAGCAAAAAAAACCTCATTTAATTTCACTTTAAATCATATTTATTAAGCTCAATAAAATATTAAATAAATAATTAATTAATTAAAATCCGCCAGGGCCCACAAACGATTGATTGGTTATGGACATCTGCGGTCCAGCTCAGCTGATTCCATCTACTTCACCCACTTTGACTTAAAAACCTCCGTCCCCATCATCACCATCCCACTCAAAAAAAGTCCCATCCAACGGCTCTAATTTTGCCAACTTATCCAACCCTACGTGGACTCATTACAGATCATTCACGAAACTGGTTTTCCCAAAATACCCTCATCAACGTTTAAATCCATGGTCCTCGACAGTCAAACCTCGTCTCAGATCCGAAAGAGAGGGACAAGGACATTATCGTCAGAGTGGAAAAAAAAAATTGTTTTGTCTTCTTCAGTCTTCCCAGTTTGGAAAGTATCTTCCTCTTCAGTCTTTTTTGTTCGTTTTCTCTTCTTGCCGTTGAAGCTCTCTTTAATGGCTCTCTGATTTCGAGCTTCATCAATGCGGCTCTCGCATTTTGAGGCCTTCGAGTTTTGGTGAGTTTGGGATAAAGAAGGGATTCGAGATGTTGGACGGACTCCTCGGCCGAGGCTTTGCCTCGAAATGGTTTGCGCTTTGATCTCTCTCTCTCTCTTCTCTCTCTTTCTCCTTCTCTCTCTATATTTATATATGTGTGTGTGTGTGTGTGTATATGTGTGTGCATTTTTTTGTTGATTTTTTTTGGTGCGTTTTGTTTTTGGCAGTAAGTCGTTGATTAAATTGACGAAGACTCGGATCGATGTGATAAGGAGGAAGAGGAATGCGACGCAGAAATTTCTGAGGAAAGATGTTGTTGATCTACTTGCCAATGGCCTTGATATCAACGCCTATGGAAGGGTAAAGTTTACTCCTCTTCTTTTTGTTTTGTTTTGTTTTGCTTTTGATTCACTCATCTTACCGATCCTTTTTGGTGGAAATTTGATTTTCTACCTTCTGTTTGGTTTCCGAGAAAATTTGAGGGAAAGAAACGTATCTGAAAGCCTCCTAGTAAAAAATAATTATAATACACGACCTCTATGGACCTCTGTGGATTGCTGATAAACCTTTTTATTTCTTTTTTATGAAAAAAAAAAAAAAAAAGGAGAAAATGACTAAAGCTTTTCCTTTTCTGTGATTCATAAGTTTATGAATTTGTTAGAGCTTTTTCATGGCTAAAACAAGAGTATTTGTTGTGGTGAAACAGGCCGAGGGCCTTCTAGCGGAGTTGATCCTTTCTTCTTGTTACGATTTCGTCGAAGGATGCTGCGATGTGGTTTTAAAGCATCTTTCGGTCATGCAAAAACAGAGGTATGAATCCTGGTTATGGCTTGTTTTTTTCTCTACACCTGATATGATTACAACTTAGAACATGTATTTTGATTGTATGAAACAATGCTTAATGCTCTCTGACTCAGAACATGTATTTTGATTGTATGAAACAATGCTTAATGCTCTCTGATTGTGTTTATTTATATTTGACGTTAAGAATCGAAATATGTATAGCGTTTGAAATCTCCATTGTAACATAGAGGCAGTTCAGATATTGTATTTTCCGTTGTCTGAACACATGGCTAAAACCAGTTATATCAGCAGCGGGGAATGTTTTACTAGTATTTGGAAAGTGGTTTGATCTAATTGTTGTTAAAGAATTTTGGGAATTCCTTTAATGGGTCCTGGTCAACAAGATGTTCTTCAACTGTACAGTTGAAGTAAGAAGAACTACATTTGGAGTTCTATGCCTTTTGTAGTCTTGTTTATTGAGCTTGCATTCGAGAAGAATGCATGTCGACATGCTATATGAAGATGGGGTGTTTGAATGAGTATGGCCACGAGGTTCCCGGAGGCATTATGAAAAGTGAACAGCTTATGGAAAAGTTGAAACCATTCAACAACCAGTCCCAGCATTGCGTGTGATTTAATTTCCCAAGTATTATGTGTTAGATTTAAAGGAATTTAACTCATTTTGATATTTCTTTTGCTATGTTGTTTTTCTAGTGAATGCCCCGAGGAGTGTAAGGCAGCTGTGGCATCCCTGATGTTTGCGGCGGCGAGATTTTCTGATTTACCAGAATTACGTGACCTCAGGCATATGTTTTGTGAGAGATATGGAGATACACTTCAAGTATTTGAAAACAAAGAGGTAATCTCATATTGATCCACCCGTGATAACACTTTTATTGATCTATGTATCTTAAAACTAAGTGATTCAATTTCATGTCAATAGTTTAAGGAAAACTTAGGATCAAAGCCTTCCACATTGGAGAACAAGGTTCGCTTAATGAAAGAGATAGCATCAGAATTCTCAATAAAGTGGGATTCTAAAGCCTTTGAACAAAGGATGAACAAACCGCCTGCATCTCCACAGGTATGCTCTGTTACATTCTGGCTTTGTTTTTATTTTCGGCTTTTCAGTTTTTGGCTTCTACGATAACATCTTCATAAACTAGCCACAGATATCAATTATCAGCCATGGAAATAACATATATTGTATATTTAAAGCTTTTCACTGCTGCCACCGAAATCACAAATTCACAACCGTTTTTGTGAGATTCGCAGGCCCTTCCCAAGGTTCATGCACCTTACCACCTTGGTGCTGATAACAGCGATTCATATAATGGAAAAGACAAGTGTCTTAAAGGAGATAGTCATGGCATTTTGTTTAAGGAAAGGTTTGACCTTAATAATGGCCGTGGCGTACCCCGAAATGAAAAGGATGGTTCTGTCTCAAAAATGGATGCAGTTGACTTTCAGACCAGGCATGCTTTTGCTCAAAACGGAAGCAATTCGCTTTATGGTCGAGAAGAAACTAACTTGAAAAAGGATAAAAAGGACGGTCCTGACGCAAAAATGGATGTAGTTGACTTTCAGACCAGGCATGCTTTCCCGCAAAATGGAAATAATTCGCTTTATGGTCGGGAAGAAACTACCTTGAAAAAGGATAGGAAGGATAGCCATGACAGTTTGTTTCAAGGTAGGCGAGAATTTGCTCCTGATAGACATGCGTTGAATGCGAAGGAGGATTCTACCCCAAGAACAGTTGGAGTAGGCAGTTCATCCCAAAGAAACAGATTAGAATCTGCAGATGTTGGATCCAAGTTGCATTATGGCAGGGCAAATAGCATCCCCATTATAGATAGTCAAGACGCTTTACCTTATGCGAGACCAGATATGTCGGCCCCACATGGGAAGAGCAATGGTAAAGAAAAATTTTCTGGTGATAATCTCGACGGTCAGCACATTACTGCATATTCTTCAAGCAAGGATGAAGTTGAAGCTAAGTCCAAGTCCTATTATGTAAATGCAATCCCTCTGTATGGTCAAAACATCACTGCAAATTCTTCGAGCAAGGATGAAGTTGAACCCAAGTCGAAGCCCTATTACGCTAATGCAATCCCTCCTCCTTATGTAAAACGTAACACCAAAGAAAAAGTCAGGAAACAGGTAGCCCATTTGGGATCTTCAGATGATGATTTCGATGGTAATGGCGTCATCAAGGATTCTTCAACTCGTGACAGAGCCAATGCTGGTCATATCTCTGAGGGAGTACACCAAGGATCTGATCGTTCTCGGCATGAAAAGCATCTTGTTGAACCTGAAAGATTGGATATTCATTATCGTGAGAAAGACCAAATTTATCAGGATGACGTTACTGGTAATCCCATTCCAAAACCCAGATCAATGAGGAGGAAACACTCAAAATCACGCTCATTTCAGATCGATGCTGGTGACTTCAAAGAAGCAGGGGTTTTACCAAGAAAATCAAGAAGCAAGAGAAGGGATGACTCAAGGCGAGGCCTGCAAATCTTGTTCGATGAAGAGCACCATCAGAAAGATGAAGAGGAGAGGATAATTGACAAACTGCTGTTCCATTACAGCCAAAAGCCATCTGTCTACGAACCAGGAAAACCAAGAAGAAAGTCAAAAAGTCGACATGCACATCACGGAGTAAATGACGAATCCCCTCGAAACGGAAGCAGGGATGGCTCAGACAAGGAGTCACAACTGACCCCTCTTCCTGCGCGCTCAGTTTCCCTCCCTCATGGACACGCGGGTCCATCAGCGGCAACCAAAGTGTTTACTCGTGCAGCTTCCTTTCAGCCTGAGCGATCAGATGGAGCTCGGCACGTGCATCCCAAGTTGCCAGATTACGATGATTTGGCTGCACGGTTTGCAGCTCTGAGAGGAAGGTAAAGAGCAACCGGAATCCACACTTAACAGCAGCACGATTGCAACCATTTTTAGTCTTCTTGCATTTGTTTCCTCGAGTGTGTTTTTAGATGTCGTCGACGACAATTAGCAAGAGATACACTTTAATTACTGATGCTCCACTGGCCGAAACCGATCTTCCTCATCGCAACTGCTCCGTGATCTGCGCACAGCTCCCTCACAATACACCAGCATTACCGTTCTACGCAGTTCCAACAGCGGCAGCTATAGCATATATACTACTACATTCCAATAATGTTTTAGACCTGTTCATTGTAAAAGTTAAAACAGTGTGTGTAGCTTCAATTGGTAGAGAGTGCTTATACTTTGTACTAGAAAAACTTCAACCTTAAAAGTGGTATTACAAGTTCCATTCTAAACTCATTCTTGTTCCATTATGACTTATTGCAATTCCTTATTTATAATTATTATTATTATTATTATTATTATTTTGCAATGACACAGTAGTATAGTGAGCTACGAAATGACCAAAATGACCTCAACTGTCAGAAAATCCCCTTGCCAGCTCACAACACAAAAAAAGAAACAAAAAAACCTTCACATTCCCCAGTCACACTTGCAAGTACAATTTCCCGCCAAAAAAACATGTCCTCCAACCCATATATTTACCAAACTCCTTCACTACCTCACATTCTACTGCGTCTTAGAGAGAGAAAGAGACATAGAAACAGAAATTAGAGAGAGAGAGAGAGAGAGAGAGAGAGAGATGAAGGACACGTCCAAGGTGATAATGGGGGCAACACTGGTAATGGTGGTGAGCCTTGCCCTGGTGTTGGGCCTAATCTTGGTACTCCTAGCTGAGCTCTACTGTTCCCTCTTACTCCGCCGCCGGCAGCTCAGAAATAGCACCACTAATGCCACCACCACCACCGCTGCTGCCTCCGCCGCGACTGACAGCGCCGCGGAGGCAGAAACCGCGGCCTCAGCCACATCGCAGCCACAAGACCGATCACCGGATTCAACTCCAACTCCTCTAAGTAGTTTCCATGCACACGGTGTTCTCCAGGCTCCAAGAAGCCTCCTCTTCCCCGCAATTTCCTTCAAAGAAGACTGCCTCCAAACAAAGAAGCAACTTTCTCAGCTCCATCATCATGTCATCGACATCCCGAACCAAGAACAGAACACAGGCAGCCCCTGCCGTGTTGGGTTTGTTTCCACTCCATCGCCGTCGGTTTTGTTGTTCGCCGCGCCTAATTCGCCGCACCCGGCGGAAGAAGAAGAAGAAGAAGAGAAAATGGGAGATACTGGGAATGACGCTAATAATATTGAGAACAATTGTCAAGCTGGTGGTGGTAATAAAGAGCAGTTTGTGTACATTTCCAATCCCATTTATGAAAACATGGAAAACAGACTCGGTGGAGTTGACACTACTCCATTTGAAACTCCTGACACTTCTCCTTCAAGGTTGGAAATGTCGGGATCGGGATCCGGGTCGGGGTCGGGTTCTTCAGGGGAAGATGAGATTGACCAGCCACCACCACTAACGCCGCCATTGACGCCAATGAAGAAGCTCCCAGCAGAGGGCTGCTCAGTTTCTCTGAGAGACGCCAGATCTCTAGGCACTTCAGGCAGTGAATCCAACAGTAACAATGGCGTCTCTTCATCTTCTTCAGGTTCTCCTTGTACTTCTCCTTCATGGTGACTCCTCATTCATGATTGGAGTATTTTTATTTTATTTTATTTTATTTTTGTTTTTACCCGGGGGTTTTTTTTTCTTTTTTCTGGGTTGATTTTGGGAGGTGGGTATTTTGTGAATATAGTAATGGACGATGGGTTAAGAATCTGAGAAAAAAGAATAACTTTTTCACTGCATGCGTTGGTCATGGCTCTTCTATCCAAGCCACGCCTAAGACAACCTTTGTATTTCTTTCCTCTTCACTTCTGCCTTGTTTTTTTATTTTATTTATTTTTAATTTTTAATTTTATTTTCTTGTTTTATTCGTAATGGAATGATAGAGCAGAGTTAGCAGTAGAATAAAATCATTTTATTAATTTATTTATTAGAATTGCCCCAATTTATTTTTGGTTTTGGGATTGTGAGAATGCATGTGAGCTGTGAAGGATGGAAGAAGTAATGGTCAAGAAAGAACCAAAAAAGTGATAATTGGGGGTGGAAAAAGAGAGAATTCTAGGTAGGATATAAAAAAGTTATCTTATAAATAGAGTTATGTTTCGAACTGATAGATCTGATTTGTTTTATCAATCTTAAATAAGAGGTAATTTAAAGTACATATAATATTTACAAACATGCGCCATTAATTGTGTATCTTTATCATAAAAACAAGAATTTGAGATATTACAAAAAAGATGAAATTAACTTGATTTTGTTCTATTTTAATGTGATTTTGATATAATCTAATGCTTAAAAAATTACGCTATTAGAAATTTTTTTAAAATAAATAAATAAATAAAACTCTCTTGTATTGAGGAACCTTGAATGCTAATATCAAGGCATTGAATCCAAAAAAGAAAAGAAAGAAAAGAGTGTCAATTGCGAGCTCTTTGTCCACTTTGATAAAGACGAGTCCCCTTTGGTTTTCATGAGCTCCATTAGGCAAGAAGCTTCAGTTTCTGCACTGACTAAATTTTATTAGTTTATGACTTTTCAGCCTGTATTTACGAAATTGCCATTACTCTCTCTCTCTCTCTATACTTCACTTCTCCCCAGAGGAGTTAAGAAAAAGTGAAAAAATTCAATTATTTTGTCTCATGAAAATGTAACTATGAAAGTCACCCGAGAAACAGCATCCTATGCTAATTGTGACTTGTAAGTGCCCAACGCCATATAGCTGGATAAAGGGACCTTTTTTATTTTTTATTTTTACTGATGTACCTTTGAGAGTTATAGGGATAGAGGTTAACATATCTAGATAACTTCGGAGGTTGGATGTATTCCAGCATGATATATGAATTAGTCATGAAGTAAATTGGCCAAATACCCCGATTAATGGGGTGGGATCGACTTAAACCCAAATATAAAGTGGGAGGATAAGTTCCCTACCAACCCATCTAAAAAACGTTGGTTTTGAAACTTTTGGTTATCATTTCATGATTCTCAATTTTCCACAATTTTCCATGGCTCTTGACTGGAGAATTGAAATAACTTTTCGGAGCTTTTTATTGTTTAGAGTACATTTTTGAACGTTGAATTGGATCAAATTCACATTAAAATTTTTTATTAAAAAAGCTTTTATAAATCTAATTGTTGTAAATGGAGACCTAGATTCTCATAATTCTTAACGACCTAGAAAGGAATTTAGTTAAAAGAATATTACCTCTTGGTAGAATTACATGATTACAAGAAAACCCAAGATGTGTTAGGTAACTTGCTCCCCGCAAGACAAAAGCCATTAATAAAAGCTATTTTGTGGCTTTTTTCTTTTTTGGCTAAATAGTGCGCACAAAGACAACTAGGATTTTAATTAAAAATAAATAAAAAAAGATGACTAGGATTTTTCCTTTTGACTTTGAAATGACACATTATTTTTAGCTCCATAACCATATCTTAAATGTCAAATTGTCAAGTCTATTGCAATGTACAGCAAAAAAAATGAACAACAAAAGTTAAAGAGGACATGTTTTGGAAGCTTGCTAAATGCAATTCAACACTCTTCATCCATCACATCTACTTTGTCCTTGAAATAATTGGGAAAACCTGTTGACACAAGCAAAGGAGTACAAGAAATAAGAAAAAAAAAATTAAAGAAAAATCATTTGTATGATAATAAAGTGCTTGTTTGGTAACATTTTCCTTTTGTTTTTTGTAAGCGAAAAGTGAATCACCAAAAATTAGAAGGAGAAAAAAAAAAAAAAAAAAAAAAAAAAAAAAAAGGAAAAACAATCAAAGTGAGACTAAACAAGGCCAAAGTTTTCTTGGTTTTACAAATTGAGTATATATCTATGACTATAAAATTTTTATAACTAAGTTTCAGCAGAAAATTCAAAATTCTGTAAAAAAAAAAAAAAACAAAACAAAATTTTTTTAAAATTATGAGTTCAAGTCTATGATCTAAACGAGGACTTAATAGTAAAATTTTGGACTAAAACTTCATGTCCTTGACTGGTTGAAATGTGTAACTCTCTTCCTTAAAAAAAAAAAAACAAAACAAAAAAAAGGTTATATACCATATATATAAATATATGTATATGCAGCTCTCTGACTCTTGAGCAGAGTTATAAATTACTGATGATGCATGGCATCACATGGTTTTGGTCAAAATTCTTTACTGAGTCTGATAGCAAGTCATTGGACCATATATACTCATTCTGTACAAGAAATCACTGCTTACTCTGATGATGAAAAATATCATTTTCATCTATCTAGAAAATAAAATAAAAATTCCATATAGAACAAATAAATATATAGATATATATATATATATATATATAATATGTATGTACCGTCCAATATGAACAGCCAACAAGCAAGCGAGCACTTCATCCAGAGCAACAAAACAGTATTGATCTTCTCCCACTGTCTCGTGACCCTCTATGCAGTTTCATCCCCGTTGGACGTGAAGGGATAGACTTAGCCAATCTCTTTGCTACAGAAAAGAATTATGACAATTTCATTGTACAATGCATACATACATACATATATATATATAACATATATATATATAGACATATATGGATGGAAAAAAAATCAGAATATGGGACGACCTATTATTAACTGCGGGTTGATGCTTCACCATATTTGGATCCCAACTCTTGAGACATTATGAAGTAACTAGGGTACAATTCATTATCTAAAGATACATCTCGCAGATGGTTAAATCTATGTAGACAGTTAAAAGTAATATATATATATATATATATATATATATTGTCACGTGGGATCTGATAATAAGACTTTCGACGGATTAAATGAATTTAACCATCATTCTAGTGGCTGAAAAATGGGCTGCACAATACATCTCAAAATATTGAATTGTGTCATAGTTATGTTTGGAACATTTTAAGCCTTGAACCCAATTGGACACTCTTATAATTTTTCTCTTTCAATATGCATGTTTCAAATGGCTTCTAACTTGTTGGCATCGGACATTGATTCAAAAGAAAGTTCTTGCTATAAATTCCATGAGAATTACCGTTGTCTTTTTCATGCAAAAATTGGTTTAGAAAATAGGGTAATAAAAAGTTACCTATTTCATAAAAGAGCTCGTTCACATTCTGGGCAGTTTTTGCAGACGTTTCTACGAAGAACATGCCATTTTCTTTAGCATATTGCTCACCTTCCTTAAATGGGGGGGAAAAAACCACTAAAATATTTAAATTGTTTTGAATTGAAATTTTTATACTAGTATTGAGTGAAAAAAGAGAGGAAATAATATTTGATTGCCAAATACCTCAACTCCCACTTTTCTCTTCTCTTCCAAGTCGGCCTTGTTGGCAGCCAAGAACATGACTACATTTGGATTTCCTGACATTGTACGAAACAATAGTATATCAAAGAATTAGATGTGAATATACACTAATTTTAGGGGAAAAAATTCAACTCTATGTTGATTCTAGTTCTTGTGTAAAAAAATAAATAAATAAAAAATAAAAACACCAATATTACCTTGTGCTTGCAATTCTTGGACCCACTTTTTAGCCCGCATAAATGAGTCCTGAAATCGAAACAAAATTCCAATCTAAAATTACACTTGCATATTGCAAAAAGCCCATCAAGCAAACAATATCGTTAAGCAATTTCAACAAGGAATTCGAAAGATTTCAAATTGCAGTTGAATTGCCCATTAGCTTTTTAGAAACAACAAAATTATAATCTTCCGTTTGGATCACAAATTTGAAAATTATGAGGGAAAACATCGTTGAAAACTTTTTAAAATAGTCTCCAAAAACAATACCAAAACGATGACTCAAATAGGCCATATACAAGACTTCCAAGTTACCACTAAACAGCTTTCATTACTTCCATTGAGGCATGCTTACTCCAATTAAATTCAAAAAAACTAATATAATATAACAAAGGCATGTTCAAAAGCTAAGACAAAATCAACAACCAAAGATAGTTACCATGCTTGTGATATCATAAATCACAACCGCAGCGGCCGCGCCGCGGTAGTACATCGGAGCCAAACTGTGGTATCTTTCCTGCCCCGCCGTGTCCCATATATCAAATTTTATGGTGGCTTCATTCAATGACAACACTTGAGTGAAAAACGCCGCTCCGATTGTTGATTCCTGGTTTTTGTGATATTCACATGTCATGATATAGCAATTTAGTATGATTTTCGGATCGGGGATGCCAAGGAGAGAGTGCTAATTAACAAGATAAAGAAAGAAATAAAGAAAGATTGTGGTAAAAAAAAAGTGAACCTGGTAATCCTGGAATTGTCCTTTGACAAACCTCAGTACCAAACTTGTTTTCCCAGTTCCCATGTCTCCAAGAAGAACCTGGTAAATGTTTCATACAATTCCAATTAGCCATGTTAATAATAGCCCTCTTTTTGCTGATTTATCTACCAATTTTGTATAAATTCCATATATATGGCTAAAGATTTTGTTTCCAAGACACTAATTTTTGGTCTGCATAGCAACACCAAAAGAACGCATCAAAGCTAAGAAATATCTACCCCTAGTGTTTTTTTTTTTTTTTTTTTGGGGGGGGGGGGGGGGGGGGGTGTAAGTCTTAGCAATTAAAATAACCTCTAATTCGCCCTCTCCGAGAGCAATAAGAGAATGAAAAGAACTGAAAAAAAAAAAAAGGGGGTACATACAAGATTTAAAATGATTGCCTCTCCATTTACGTTTATTTGCATAATTATTTAAAAATATATACAAGGTACAATTGGTACACCTATAGAATACCTAAAATATTCTTTAAAATATCGTTTTACAAGCTAACTCTGCAAGATGACGATAATTAGGCTCCAGACACGACACACCCAACAAGAAGTTGCGATTAAAACCCAGTTTCCAAGATATAATTTCAAGAATCAAATAGCCATCCAAACTAAAAAAAAAAACAGAACAACAAGAAATTCATGGAAGAAATCTTTTTCTTCATGGCCTGGTATCATATAAAGTCAAATCAAAGAAAACAAGGAAGAACATACCCACCAGCTTGGCTTGTAAATTCTTGTTGCCTCCGGTCCTCGCCATGGAAATATGGATTCTTGTTCAGAATTGTAGGAGACAAAGAAAAGAAACAAACTTTTTTACAGTTGAGAAGGACTAGGAAGTGAATATGAAGGAAAAAACCCGGGGGGACGAAGAAAATTGCTATTGCCAGGGCTCTTTTGGCTGTTTCCAAGAAAACTTAAAGCCAGCCCTAGAGGTCTTTGAAGCGTTGTGGTGGAGACTTGGAAATTGGAAGTAATGAAAAATGGATTGGCAATAGTGACATGGGAATGGACTGGTAGTTTTGACGGTTAATTGTTGACTGGTAAGTTGGCTGCTCTTCAGCTGTCAGCCCAGCTTGGATTCACAAGACATTAGACGATATATGTGTGTATATAAATATATATTCGTACATATATATTTATATATATAGTATAATACATATAATATATATTTTTTTCCCTTGACATTTTGTCTCACCTTGATGGCGAAGCCAACGAACATGTTAATTTCTAAAGGTCTAAGCTAGATGGTCAATTTTTTTATTTTTTTATTTTTATTTTTAATTTTAAGAAGCATGAAACTTATAAATAAAATCTAAATACATACACTCACAAATCTATACACGTATTTAGGGATTTTTCACAGGAAGTGTTGATCCGTTCAATGTTACAAAGTATTAATTATTCTACGTCCAAAGTCGGATCTCAATACTTTGGGGGAAGTTTATGTCAATGTAGGTAGAGATCGAAAGTAAGCCTCGATGTTGCACCTTAGTTCTTCAATCAAAATGAGAGCACATGTCGTAGCTCTGCAAGAAATATAACTTAATTCCTTTAATCATATATAATTATGAAGTTCCTAAATATTCTTAGCTTGCGTTTGGTTCACCTGTTAAAGATGAAATTTTTAAGTTGGATTTGGTTGACATTTCAAAAATTAATTATAAATTTTGTTGACTTTTCAGAAAAAGACAAAAACTAAGATGAAAAAATATAGTTCAGTTGGAATTAAACTTAAATGCCAAACAAAACCTTAGTCTTCATTTGGTAAATTATTTGGAGATGAAATTTTTAAGTTGGAGTTGGTTGACTTTTCAAAAACTAGTTATAATTTTTGTTGATTTTTTAGAAAAAGATAAAATTAAGATGAAAAAGTACAGTTTAATTAGAGTTAAACTAAATCCCAAACAAAGCATTAATGATAATTAACTGATAACATAGATCAATAAGAATAGTGCAGATCCAAATGAGC